>WNWK01008268.1:0-86090 GCA_009830355.1 Cherax destructor | reverse complement strand
CACCAGCGGACAGAGGGCCACACTGAGTGTGGACAGATAATACACATCAGCGGACAGAGGCCACACATCACTGTGTGGACAGATACTACATTAGTGTGGGACAGATACCACACATCATCAGTGGACAGATACCACAGATTACTGTGTGGACAGAGGCCATACATCATCGTGGGGATTATGCACACATCATCAGGACAGAGGGGTGATACGCTAGTGTGGACAGAGGGCCATACACTAGTGTGGACAGAGGGTGATACGCTAGTGTGGACAGAGGGTGATACGCTAGTGTGGACAGAGGGCCATACACTAGTGTGGACAGAGGGCCATACACTAGAAGGAGGACAGATACTTACACACCAGTGGATAGGACATACACTAGTGTGGACAGAGGGACATACACTAGTGTGGACAGACACAGGGCCATACAATGATGCATTTTATCTTAGTTTTGTGGTATTAGTGTGGTGTTATAGAGCACAATACCTTGCTTCTATAGTGTCTTTGAGTAACATAAGATAAGATTTCTTCGGATTTTTAATCCTGGAGGGTTAGCCTCCAGGATAGCCCAAGAAAGTCAGTGCGTCATCGAGGACTGTCTGTTATTTCCATTGGGGTCCTCAATCTTGTCCTCCAGGATGCGAACCACACCAGTCGACTAACACTCAGGTACCTATTTGCTGCTAGGTGAACATGACAATAGGTGTAAGGAAACACGTCAAAATGTTTCCACCCCGCCGGGAATCGAACCCGGGCCCTCCATGTGTGAAGTGAGAACTTTAGCCACCAGGTCACCGGGCCTGGTGGCGATAGCAATGAATGTGAGGTGGTTGAAGTTAGTGAAGGGAAACAGGTTACCAGCAGTGAGAAGCAGGTTTGGAGCTCTTACAAGTGGGTAGAACTTTTCAGTAAATAAAAATAATACAGTGGACCCCCGAGTAACGAGCTTTATTTCGTGCACAGCAGAATGACCAGATAACACAAACTTTATAGATTGTGAAATTTTTTGTTGACCTGTAACTATAAAAGTGCCTAAATTTTTAAACTTTTAACAAGTTCTTTCAAAGTAAAATCAATTCTCAAAATTTTAATATTTACTTAGACTACTTAATGAAATGAGATTTTCTGGCTTTTTTATCTGCAAAATTTCTAATAACACTATCAAAATCATTTTTTCAGGCAATGTTTGATTCAATACTCAGTTTTGCTAAATCATTATGTCAGCTTTGAGACATACTAGACCTTAAAAAGTTTTTGATATGTTTGAGTTTACTAAAAGATCTTTCTGCTGTCACTACTGTAATTGGAATTGTCAATATTATTATTATAATCAAAAGAAGCGCTAAACCACAAAGATTATACAGCGGAATTGTCAATAATATTCTCAGACTAACAGATTCATAGCTGGGCTCTGGACCAGAAGACTGCCTGAACCCCACTTCCCTCTCAGGCCGGAATGAATGGATGCCAATTGGTGCAAATTGCTGGCAAGACAAGTACAGTGGACCCCCGAGTAACGAGCACCCCGGAAATCGTACAATTATGTAAGTATAATATTGTAAGTGTTTTTGTAAGTGTATTTTTGGGGGTCTGAAATGGACTAACCTACTTGACATTATTTCTTAAGGGAGTAAATTCGTTCGGTAATGCCACTTGAGCAGGCTTCTGTAATGAATTTTGCTCATTACTCGGGGGTCCACTGTACAGTGGTATGTCTACTTACGAGCAGCTCCCAACTCAAACAGTTATGTAAGTGTATTTTTGTAGGTGCTTTTGTAAGTGTATTTTTGGGGGGTCTGAAATGGATTAACCTAATTTTCATTATTTCTTATGGGAAAAATTTCTTTCGGTATCGGCACTTGAATAGCCGACTGGAACGAATTTTGCTCGTAAGTAGAGGTACCACTGTACTGCCATTTATTGATAACTGGGACAATTTCTATGGTAAGCATGATCATGTATGCAAGGAATGGGGTACATCTACCTGGGGCAAAAGTGGTAGTGTTAGCCAACTGTGTTCTGAGGTGGAAGTTGTTGAGTTGTCCAGGACTTTAAACAGATAGAAGATAGAGGTATCAGTGTGTATTAAACAAATAGGTCAAATACAATTGATGAAAGTGGTAAAAATTACCAGGAGCTGCAGTGCTTCTTCTTATGTTGTTATGAATCTTGGAGGTGGGAAGAGAAGTGCTTGCACTTTGGAGGAGAGTGGAGGGGATGCTGCACTCATAGGGTCATCTGACTGAACTCAGCACACTTATGAAAGACTACAATTGAGTGAATGTTGGTGAATGCATTTTCTTCTGACACATGAGAGCTGTTGAGTTAAAAAAAACAATGTGGATATGGTATTTTGTCAGGAAAAACTGAAAAATTGTAGTGAAAATCTCACAAATATTACCAGCTTTATTTATAAATTTCTTTATATTAGTACACTTACAAAAGTTAGATACAAAATATTGAGGAATTTCTCATGTTTACTTGTAGTTGATTCCATACACACAAGCAGCAAGTGAAAAGCTTATCTAAGATAATGTTTGACCTCTTTAACAGGTTTTATCAAGTCTTAAGAAGATTTAAAGTGCATATGAAACATAGTCTTAAGTCTTCAACTGCTACTGTTGTGTCTTTATCAATTTCCACAGGCTGGTACACCACCAGAGTCACTGTCCCTCTAGTGTCACTCCTAACCACATAATTATTATTTAAACAACTTTATATTTTACATTTTTATGCATAATATTGCAATGAAATTCTGAAGGTGCAGAATCTTTATTATTTGCCATGAGTCAATTTTTTTTCAAAATCAGTTTTGAATACAGTGATTAACAAAACATATAATTTTATATTTTACCATGCCAGCCGTCTCCCACCAAGGTAAGGTGACTCTAAAAAAAAAAGAAATACTTCCGCATAATATCAAATTGCACCTTAATAGCAATATTTTCTTAGACTATGATGTATCAATTGATAAATCTTGGCTTTTCAAAATACAAAATAAGAAAAAATATCAACCTAAGAAATAAGGATATAATATGTAAACTAATAAGTGATCAATAGCAGGCAGGAGCTGAGACTCAGCCCATACAAACATAAATAAGTGAGCACAAATAAAAATAACTTGAGTTTTTCCTTACTAAGTGGCTGACCAATGGAATGATTTAGAAGTACAGTGGACCCCCAGTGTTCGTGATGCTCCAAACTCGAACAATTATATAAGTGTATTTTTGTAAGTGCTTTTGTAAGTGTATTTTTGGGGGTCTAAAAGGACTAGTCTAATTTACATTATTCCTTATGGGAATAAATTCGATTGGTAATGGCACTTGAACAGCATTCTGGAACGAAAAAATCACGAAAACCGGGGGTCCACTGTAGTAGTAAGTGCTACAACCACTGGAAATTAAAATTTCTTTTTTTAACACATCAGCCGTTTCCCATCGAGGCCGGGTGACGCGGAAAAAAAAAGCACTGTCATCATCACTCCCACCTTCAGAGTGCAGGCACTATACTTCCCACCTCCACACTTCTTCAGAGTGCAGGCACTGTACAGTGGAACCTCGGTACTCAAATTTAATTCATTCCAGAAGGCTATTCGAGTATTGAACAAATTTTTCCCAACCAATTTTCTTTTTGGTTGGCTGTTATCACTAATTTTCATAGACCCCATGGTGACTTATTTATACAAATAATATAAAAAACACCAAAAAATGTGAAGAAACACAAAATAGTTTACAGCGAAATTCTAGCAGGTCATGTTTGTTTGGTCGAGTGCTGAGCTTCGTTCGAGTACCAAGGTTCCACTGTACTTCCCACCTCCACACCTCTTCAGAGTGCAGGCACTATACTTCCCACCTCCACACTTTTTCAGAGTGCAGCAATGTACTTCCCACCACCACACTTCTTCAGAGTGCAGGCACTGTACTTCCCACCACCAGGACTCAAGTCCACCTAACTTGTTTCCTTGAATCCCTTCATAGGGATTCAGGAAAATAATGTGATGAAAAAATTACCATAAACAAGGCACCTGTAGACCACCCACAGGATGGGTATGGGGTGCATAATAAAGATACGTATTAAACTGAAACTGACAAGGCACCGTGAGCATAGTTCTGTTCCTGTAGCTACAAATACAAAATTACAAACTGATGACACACTCAATTCTTCAAATAAATTATGCTGTACAAAAGCAGCAACAAATTAAATAAAAATTAGTTACTTACAAACTCGATATAGTATCAATAAAGGAACTAACCGAGAAAATACTTCATGCAAGTGCCTTTTATTAAACATCTCATATTTGCAAATATGAGATGGTACCCCGAGTTTTGTACAGCTCCCAACGCGAACAATTATATAAGTGTGTTATTGTAAGTGCTTTTGTAAGTGTATTTTTGGGGGTCTGAAACGGACTTATCTAATTTACATTATTCCTTATGGGAACAAATTCGTTCTGTAACGGCACTCGAACATTATTATTATTATAATCAAAAGGAGCGCTAAACCACAAGGGTCATACAGCGCCGCGGCACTCGAACAGCCTTCTGGAACGAATTATGTATGAAACTCGGGGTACCACTGTATACAGAAACATTATTAGGTTTCCACAGCTCATATGCAAATTTTTATAAATTAGTTTTGCTCTTTAGTTTTAACTTAAAACTTTTTTAACAACACACTGGCTGTCAACTACTAAGGTTGGTTGACCCCAAAGAAGAGGCAACACATTTATCATCATTCAGTCAATAATTGTCTTGTCAGAAGTGTGCAGACATCACAATTCGAATGGCACTCTGAACCATACCATCCCCATTTCTCCTTCAGAGTGCAGGCACTGTACTTCCCACTACGACACTTCCTTCAGAATGCTGGCACTGTACTTCCCACCACCACACTTCCTTCACAGTGCTGGCACTGTACTTCCCACCACCACCACACCTTCACAGTGCTGGCACTGTACTTCCCACCAATACCACACCTTCAGAGTGCTGGCACTGTACTTCCCACCTCTAGGACATAAATACACAACAAAGTTTTCAACTGTACATGGGGGTCCCGAAACATGGAGAGTCAAGATGATGGATGTGGTACTGGAAAACCTCATGCATCAACAAATTATGGACACTACCAGAGAGAGAGGGGAGGATGACATGACAGAACGGATAGAATCAGAAGTGTCCCTGTTTGCAGATGATGTGAAGTTAATGAGGAGAATTAAATCGGATGAGGTTCAGGCAGGACTAAAGAGACCTGGACAGGCTGGAAGCTTGGTCCAGCAACTGGCTCCTCAAATTTAACCCCACCAAATGAAAAGTCATGAAGGTCGGGGAAGGACAAAGAAGACCGCAGACAGAGTATAGGCTAGGTGGCCAAAGACTGCAAACCTCACTCAAGGAAAAGGATCTTGGGGTGAGTATAATACCGAGCACATCTCTTGATAACTGCTGCAGCATATGGGCACCTGGCAAACCTGAGAATAGCGTTCTGATACCTCAGCAAGGAATCATTCAAGACTCTGTACACCGTGTACGTCAGGCCCATACCGGAGTATGCAGCACCAGTTTGGAACCCCCACCTGGTCAAGCACATCAAGAAATTAAAGAAACTGCAAAGGTTTGCAACAAGGCTAGTTCCAGAGCTAAGGGAAATGTCCTATGAAGAAAGGTTAAGGGAAATCGGCCTGACGACACTGGAGGACAGAAGGTTTAGGGGCGACATGATAATGACATACAAAATACTGCGAGGAATTGACAAGGTGGACAGAGACAGAATGTTCCAGAGATGGGACACAGAAACAAGGAGTCACAATTGGAAGTTGAAGACTCAGATGAGTCAAAGAGATGTTAGGAAGTATTTCTTTAGTCATAGAGTTGTCAGAAAGTGGAACAGTCTGGCAAGTGATGTAGTGGAGGCAGGAACCATACATAGTTTTAAGATGAGGTATGATAAAGCTCATGGAGCAGGGAGAGAGGACATAGTAGTGATCAGTGAAGAGGCGGGGCCAGGAGTTATTTCTCGACCCCTGCAACCACAAATAGGTGAGTACAAATAGGTGAGTAATAGGTATAAAACTTAAATATGGCACTACAGTATTGTAAGTATAAAACTAATACAGTGGACCCTCGCTATTCGAACATTCTTCATTCCAGAATGCTGTTCAAGTGCTGTTACCAAACGAATTTATTCCCATAAGGAATGATGTAAATTAGATTAGTCCACTTCAAACCCCCAAAAATACACTTATAAAATCACTTACAATAATAAACTTACATAAAAGGGTGAGTTTGGAGTGTTCGAATAGCGAGAGTATACTGTATATTATTCAACAAAAAAATTTAGTTTATGGACAAAATCACTGGAATAAATGTCGGACATTAATTCCATACACCCATGTAGTGTAGTCCGCCAGCAATACTAATCTCGGTGTAAACAGCTTGATGACTGGAACAATACACACACAACCCGCACATATAAAAGAGAGAGGAGCTTACGACGACGTTTCGGTCCGACTTGGACTATTTACAAAGTCACACTAACACAAAGGACAGGTAGAAGGGGTATTTATAGGCAGGCAGACAGGGGAGGGCACAAGAAAGTGGTGGAGGGGTAATAATGGTGGTAGTAGTGGTAGTGGTAGTAGTAGTAGGCACAAGAAAGTGGTGGAGGGGTAATAACTACTACCTCCATTATTACCCCTCCACCACTTTCTTGTGCCTACCACTACCACTACTACCTCCATTATTACCCATCCACCACTTTCTTGTGCCCTCCCCTGTCTGCCTGCCTATAAATACCCCTTCTACCTGTCCTTTGTGTTAGTGTGACTTTGTAAATGGTCCAAGTCGGACCGAAACGTCGTCGTAAGAACCTCTCTTTTTTATATGTGCGTGTTGTGTGTGTATTGTTCCAGTCACGGTATAGACTTTTTGTGTTATTGATGACTGGAATTAATTACATAAACAAAACTATAGAAAGACAGTGTATCATTAGAGAAAATACAACACAGTGCCATGAAAATCATTGTGGAATCCTGTGATCTCACTTGCCATGAAAAGCCAAGAGTTACAGTCCAACCTTCAAGTGTAACTTATCTTGGCTTCTCTCTCACACTCAAAAAACTTAATTACTCTGGCAACTTAAACATAACCATTTTCTTTTATTTTTTTTTATTAACACATCGGCCGATTCCCACCAAGGCAGGGTGGCCCGAAAAAGAAAAACTTTCATCATCATTCACTCCATCACTGTCTTGCCAGAAGGGTGCTTTACACTACAGTTATAAAACTGCAACATTAACACCCCTCCTTCAGAGTGCCGGCACTGTACTTCCCATCTCCAGAACTCAAGTCCGGCCTGCCGGTTTCCCTGAATCTCTTCATAAATGTTACTTTGCTCACACTCCAACAGCACGTCAAGTATTAAAACCATATGCCTCCATTCACTCCTATCAAATATGCTCACACATGCTTGCTGGAAGTCCAAGCCCTCGCACACAAAACTTCCTTTACCCCTCCCTCCAACCTTTCCTAGGCCGACCCCTACCCCGCCTTCCCTCCACTACGGATTTATACACTCTCGAAGTCACTCTGTCTCGTTCCATTCTCTCTACATGTCCAAACCACCTCAACAACCCTCCTCAGCTCTCTGGACAATCGTTTTGGTAATCCCGCACCTCCTCCTAATTTCCAAACTCGAATTCTCTGCATTATATTCACACCACACATTGACCTCAGACATGACATCTCCACTGCCTCCAGCCTTCTCCTCGTTGCAACATTCATCACCCATGCTTCACACCCATATAAGAGCGTTGGTATAACTATACTCTCATACATTCCCTCTTTACTTCCATGGACAAGGTTCTTTGTCTCCACAGACTCGAAGTGCTCCACTCACCCTTTTCCCCTCATCAATTCTATGATTCACCTCATCCTTCATAGACCCATCCGCCGACATGTCCACTCCCAAATATCTGAATACATTCACCTCCTCCATACCCCTTCCCTCCAATCTGATATCAATCTTTCGTCACCTATTTTTTTTGTTATCCTCATCACCTTACTCTTTCCTATATTCACTTTCAATTTTCTTCTTTTACACACCCTACCAAATTCATCCACCAACCTCTGCAGCTTCTCTTCAGAATCTCCCAAAGCACAGTGTCATCAGCAAAAAGCAACTGTGACAACTCCCACTTTGTATTTGCTTCTTTATCTTTTAGCCCAACACCTCTTGCCAAGACCCTCGCATTCACTTCTCTTACAACCCCATCTATAAATATATTGAACAACCACGGTGACATCACACATCCTTGTCTAAGGCCCACTTTTACTGGGAAATAGTCCCCTTCCCTCCTACACACTCTAACCTGAGCCTCACTATCCTCATAAAAACTCTTCACTGCTTTCAGTAACCTTCCTCCTATTCCATACACCTGCAACATCTGCCACATTGCCCCCTATCTACCCTATCATACGCCTTTTCCAAATCCATAAATGCCACAAAACATCTTTACCCTTATCCAAATACTGTTCACCTATATGTTTCACTGTAAACACTTGGTCTACACACCCCTACCTTTCCTAAAGCCCCTTGTTCATCTGCTATCCTGCTTTCTGTTTTACTCTTAATTCTTTCAATAATAACTCTACCATACACTTTACCAGGTACACTCAACAGACTTATTCCCCTATAATTTTTGCACTCTCTTTTGTCCCTTTGCCTTTATACAAAGGAACAATACACGCTCTCTGCCAATCCCTAGGTACCTTACCCTCTTCCATACATTTATTAAATAATAGCACCAACCACTCCAAAATTATATCCCCACCTGCTTTTAACATTTCTATCTTTATCCCATCAATCCCAGCTGCCTTACCCCCTTTCATTCTACCCACTGCCTCACGAACTTCCCCTACACCCACAACTGGCTCTTCCACACTCCTACAAGATGTTATTCCTCCTTGCCCTACACACGAAATCACAGCTTCCCTGTCTTCATCAACATTTAACAAATCCTCAAAATATTCTCTCCATCTTCCCGATACCTCTAACTCTCCATTTAATAACTCTCCTCTCCTATTTTTAACTGTCAAATCCATTTGTTCTCTAGGCTTCCTCAACTTATTAATCTCATTCCAAAACTTTTTCTTATTTTCAACAAAATTTGCTGATAACATCTCACCCACTCTCTCATCTGCTCTCTTTTTACATTGCTTCACCACTCTTTTAACCTCTCTTTTTCTCTCCATATACTCTTCCCTCCTTGCATCACTTCTACTTTGTAAAAACCTCTCATATGCTAACTTTTTCTCCCTTACTACTCTCTTTACATCATCATTCCACCAATCGCTCCTCTTCCCTCCCGCACCCACTCGCCTGTAACCACAAACTTCTGCTGAACACTCTAACACTACATTTTTAAATTTACCCCATACATTTTCGACCCCATTGCCTACACTCTCACTAGCCCATCTATCCTCCAATAGTTGTTTATATCTTACCCTAACTGCCTCATCTTTTAGTTTATAAACCTTCACCTCTCTTTTACTTACTGATTCTATTTTCCTTGTATCCCATCTACCTTTTACTCTCACTGTAGCTATAACTAAAAAGTGATCTGATATATCTGTAGCCCCTCTTTTAGTTGTCTAATATAAAACATTATTTTGTACATATACACAGTCAACCCCCGGTGTTCGTTAGCGTCGGAGTTCATTAAAATCGGTGTTCATTAAGTTTTTTCACGAAAATTTTGGCTCGGTGTTAACAAATCCGCTCGGGCTTCATGATTCGTCCCGGACGCATACGCGTGGCCTGAGCGGGCCCGGGCACTCCATTCAGCGTCAGTGTGCTATTGTTTACCAGCGAGTGACTGCCACCCACGCATTCATACCATACATTTTGTCATTATTACAGTGTTTTTAGTGCTTGCAACTGCTAAATAAGCCACCATGGGCCCCAAGAAAGCTCCTAGTGCCAAGCCTGTGGTAAAGAATGTCAGAAATACGGTAGAATTGAAGAAGGAGATCATTGCAAAATATGAAAGTGGAGTTCATTTGGCTGAGCTGGCCAGGCTCTATGGCAAAGCCCATTCAACCATCTCTTCCATTGTGGCCAAGAGAAAGGAAATCAAGGATGCTGTTGTTGCAAAAGGTGCAAGTATAGTCACAAAACAGAGATCTCAAGTGCTGGAAGAAGTGGAAACTTTGTTGTTCATGTGGATCAACGAGAAACAATTAGCAGGAGATAGTGTTTCGCAGGCGATAATATCTGAAAAAGCAAGGCAGTTGCATGATGATCTCGTTAAGAAAATGCCTGCAACGAGTGCTGAAGTGAATGAATTTAAAGCCAGCAAAGGCTGGTTTGACAGATTTAAGAAGCGTAGTGGCATACATAGTGTTGTGAGGCATGGTGAGGCAGCCAGTTCTGACAAAAGTGCGACTGAAAATTACGTGAATGAATTAAAGGGGTACATTGAGGCTGAACAATTCCAACCCCAACAAGTGTTCAATTGTGACGAAACAGGCCTGTTTTGGAAGAAAATGCCAAACAGGACCTTCATTACACAGGAGGAAAAGGCACTCCCAGGACACAAGCCTATGAAAGACAGGCTAACTCTGATGTTGTGTGCTAATGCTAGCAGGGATTTTAAAGTGAAGCCTTTAGTGGTATATCATTCTGAAAATCCCCGAGCGTTTAAGAGATGCAGTGTCGCCAAGTCAAATTTGTGTGTGATGTGGAAGTCTAACAATAAGGCATGGGTCACTGGTTTTATGAAGTGTTTGGCCCCAGTGTGAATAAATATCTCGAAAAAATAATTTGCCACTTAAGTGCCTCCTGATAATGGACAATGCTCCTTGTCATCCTCCAGACTTGGCAGAGCAAAGTGAAGTTTTTGCCCCCTAATACCACTCCTCTCCTCCAGCCCATGGACCAGCAGGTCATTTGCAACTCTACACCAAAGCAATGTTTCAAAAGTGCTTTGATGTGACCGTAGACATGAATATGACCCTAAAAGACTTTTGGAAAGATCATTTCCATATCCTGCATTGTGTAAACCTTATAGGTAAGGCTTGGGAGGGAGTGACTACCAGGACTTTGAACTCTGCCTGAAGAAAATTGTGGCCAGACTGTGTCCTAGAGAGGGATTTTGAAGGTTTTGGGGCTGAGCCTCAGAATCCTGAGCCTGAGCCTGTTGTGCAAGAAATTGTGGAACTGGGCAAGTCCATGGGGTTGGATGTTTGTACCGAGGATGTGGAACAGTTGGTGGAGGAGGACAATGAAGAGATAACCACTGAAGATCTGCAAGAGCTTCAACAGCAACAGCAACAACAGACCACAGTTCAGGAAAATGGTCCAGAGGAGGAGGAGGAACAGAGATGGAGGAAGGTGCCTTCTTCAAGGATTAGCGAGATCTGTGCCAAATGGGCTGATGTGCAAGGCTTTATGGATGATTATCACCCTAACCAAGGCCGTGTTGGCCACATGTACAATGACAATGTGGTGTCCCATTTCAGGGATGTTTTAAAGAAATGCCAGACACAGAGCTCCCTGGACAGATTTTTTGTGAGAGAAAGTTCCAGTGACTCTCAACCTGGTCCTAGTGGCATTAAAAGAAAAAGGCCAGTAATCCCAGAAAAGAACTTGCCACCTACAGTGTTAATGGAAGGGGATTCCTCTTCCAAACACTAGCATACTACTCCATCCTCACCCCTCCTCCTGTCTTCCACACATCAACAACTCTTCAATAAATGTAAGTGACATGTTATTGTACTATTATTTTTTTATTTCTCATTGTTTTGTGTGTAATTTAATGACTATATGTTGTAAAAAAATATTTTATTTTAATTCTTTTGGGTGTCTGGAACGGATTAATTTTATTTCCATTATTTCTTATGGGGAAAATAGATTCGGAGTTCGTTATATTCGGTGTTCATTAAGCCCTCTGGAACGGATTAATCACGAGAACCGGAGGCTCACTGTATTTTTCTCTTTTCTTTTCAACACGTCAGCCATCTCGCACTGAGACCTAAGGAAAGCTTTCGACACAGTAAACCACAGCATCCTACTCCACAAACTTGAACACTATGGTATAAGAGGTCATGCACTTACATACTTCAAATCCTACCTTACTAATAGGTATCAGTATGTCACCATTAAAGACACAACCTCCTCGACACGACCACTTGATACTGGAGTACCACAGGGAAGTGTCCTTGGTCCCCTGCTCTTCCTCTTATACATCAATGATCTTCCCAATGTATCACAACACCTGAAACCAATACTCTTTGATGAAGACACGACTTATGTTATCTCCCACCCAAATCTTGAAACGCTTGACACCATTGTTAACGACGAATTACTAAAAATATCTACATGGATGACAGCCAACAAACTTACACTCAACACTGAAAAGACCTTCTATATTATGTTTGGTAACAGAGCAGGTGATGCACAATTAAACATTACCCTTTGACTGTTTCGGTCGTATATATACGTCTTACGAGCCAGTGTTTCGGACGTATGTATACTCACAAATTCTAGCGGCCTCAAATCAAACGGGAGAAAGCTGGTAGGCCCACATATGAGAGAATGGGTGTGTGTGGTCAGTGTGCGCAGTATAAAAAAAATCCTGCAGCACGCAGTGCATAATGAGAAAAAAAAACTCCGACCATGTTTTTGGAATAAAACGCCGACTTTGAGGTGTATTTTCGTATAGTATTTATGGTTGTATTCTCTTTTTCATGGTCTCATTTGATAGAATGGAAAACATATTACAGGAATAGAGATGATTTTCATTAGTTTCATGATGAAAACTATCTTGAAATTGAGCTCAAAGTAGCGGAAATGTTCGATTTTTGCCAATGTTCAGGAGTAAACAAATCATGCCATGCATCCAATACACATCAACTGGTGAGTCTAATATTCTTTCACAAGTGCACAGATATTATTTATACCGTTTTTACAATAATGCAATAGTCTGCATAACAATAAATCTTCTATTTTTTGTGTGAATAAAAAAATCAAAATAGAAAGCAAGAGTAATATAAGAGGGGCCTAAAGACGTGACTAATGAACAGATAACGTCTTATTTTAGTGTCAGGAATGTCTGCATTGTTTATTCTAGACCCTGTTTTGAAATTGACATCTTTTTTATTTTGCATGAAATTGGCGAAATTGCCAATTTCTGACCACTTTATTAGGTAGTTGAAATTGGTAAATTGGTGGTTTCTTGTACTCAATCGATAGAACAAATGGAATTCTAAAGAAATAACTGAGTTTGGTCGACTATAACAATGGAATTGGTCGAAAATAGGGCTCAAAGTCAGCGAAATTGCCGATGCGTATATATCACTGACATCACTAACTTTGCGAGAGCGTAACTTCGTAAGTTTTCCATCGAATTTCATACTTTTGGTGTCATTACAATCGGGAAAAGATTCTCTATCATTTCATAAAAGAAAATAATTTATTTGTTTTTCCAAAATTTTGCGACATAGAATGACAGTTTCAGAATGGGGCCTCCGACAGTCAAAAGGTTAAGATCACAACACTCCTATTGCTAAACATAATGAGGGCAAATTCCTGGGCCTTCACCTCGACAGTAACCTGAAATTCAGCACTCATATCCATCACATAACAAAGAAAGTGTCCAAAACTGTGGGGATCCTCTCTAAGATATGTTACTATGTACCACAATCAGCCCTACTCACACTATACTATTCACTCATCTATCCCTACCTCACATATGCCATTTGTGCTTGGGGATCAACAGCAGCAAGACACCTAAAACCAATAATAACCCAACAAAAAGCCGCAGTCTGAATTATCATGCAATCCAACGCTAGGCAACACCCCCCTCCCCCTCTTCAAAGATCTAAACTTACTTACTGTTCAGAACATCCACACATACTACTCTGCAATCTACATTTATAGAACCATAAATACCAACTTTAACCCTGAACTAAAACTCTTTCTTGACAGTTGTGACAGGACCCATAGACATAATACCAGACACAAACATCTCTTTGACATTCCCCGTGTCCGACTAAATCTATACAAAAATTCAATGTACATAAAAGGGCCTAAAATCTGGAACTCCCTGCCTGAAAACTCTAGAACTGCAGACACAACCTCCATTTTCAAAAGCACAGTTAAAAAATATCTTATCTCACTTACCGGTAGCTAACCACATGAAAATTACTTTATCTTGCACATATCCACAACAAAATTACACTTATTGATATCTGTGATTCCCCCTTAATTTGCACATGACTGTAACCAAGATTCTAATACAACTATTGCTTCATAATTCTTAAGCTAGTCATAAGTTTGCCTAAGACACTCCAATATAGAAACTGTATCATGCCAACACGTCACCATTAATATATAAACTAATTGTTAAATTCTTAAATTTTTGTACTACCTCAATTTTGTAAACCTAGTTAATCACTACAATTACCTAACCTTAATACCAGTATAATCATTGTATAGAGTAAGTTTGCCTGATTTACTCCAATATTGGAGCTTTAATAGAAACTGTGTAACATGCCAAGACAAAACCATTCTTATTACTAAATATTTTTACAAGCTAAACATTCTAAACTACCTCACTATGGTAAATATATTTATTCATTTAAAATTTGTACTCATTTGTAATGTGTAATATAATCTAGTTATCCTGAACTACCTCACTATTGTAAATCTCTTTAATCATTTGAAATTTATATTCATATGTAATTTGTAATATATTGAGTAAAACCTAGTACTATTTAGTCTGCCCGAAATGTCTAGCATTTGCCCAAGTATGCTAGGCATGCTAACGGCCATCTTTGTAATTACAGTGGACCCTCGGTTAACAAAATTAATCCGTTTCAGGAGCTATTACTTAATCTGAATCTTTCGTAATCCGAACCCTTATTTCCCATAAGAAATAATGTAAATACAATTAATTCGTTCCACAATTTTTTTTTTTCAACAAGTCGGCCGTCTCCCACCGAGGCAGGGTGACCCAAAAAGAAAGAAATATTCACCAAAAATAAAATATAAATAACATTTACTTACCTTTATTGAAGAAACTTCAGGCATCTGGAAGATAGGGAGGATTAGGCATAGTACACTCCCTGCATGCCTGCTACACTCCCTGCATGCCTGCTACCCCCTGCTCCTCACACTCCCTGCATGCCTGTACACCCTGCATGCCTGCTACACTCCTGCATGCTGCCTCCCTGCATGCCTGCACCCCTGTGCCTGCACTCCCTGCATGCTCAACACTCCTGCATGCCTGCTACACTCCCTGCATGCACTAAGTACACTCCTGCATGCCTGCTACACTCTCATGCCTGAATACACTTCCTGCATGCTGACACACCTAGCCTGTACACTCTGCTACACTCCCTGCATGCCTGCTACACTCCGCTGCTGCACTCCCTGCATGCCTGCTACACTCCCTGCATGCCTGCTACACTCCCTGCATGCCTGCTACACTCCCCTGCATGCCTGCTACACTCCCTGCATGCCTGCTACACTCCCTGCATGCCTGCTACCTCCTGCATGCCTGCTACACTCCTGCATGCCTGCTACCCCCTGCATGCCTCCCCTACCCACTCCCTGCATGCCTCACCCCTGCATGCCTGTCACTCCTGCATGCCTCTACACTCCCTGCATGCCTGCTACACTCCCTGCATGCCTCACTCCTGTGCCTGCTACACTCCCCCTGCATGCCTGCACTCCTCCCTGCATGCCTGCTACACTCCCTGCATGCCTGCTACACTCCCTGCATGCCTGCCCTCCTGCATGCCTGCTACACTCCCTGCCTGCTACACTCCCTGCATGCCTGCTACACTCCCTGCATGCCTGCTAACTCCCTGCATGCCTGACACTCCCTGCATGCCTGTGCCTCCCTGCATGCCTGCTAACCCTGCATGCCTGCTCACTCCCTGCATGCCGCTACACTCCCTGCATGCCTCTACCTCCCTGCATGCTACACTCCTGCATGCCTGCTACACTCCCTGCATGCCTGCTACACTCCCTGCATGCCTGCCTCCTCCTGCATGCCTGCCCTGCCTCCACTCCTGCATGCCTGCCACTCCTGCATGCCTGCTACACTCCTGCATGCCTGCTACACTCCATGGTGCATGCCTGCATCCCCGCAGCCCCCATGCCCGCATCCTAGCTGCACATCCTGCATCCTGCTGTCCTCTCATGCCTGCTGCACTCCTGCATGCCTGCACTCCTGCATGCCTGCTACCTCCTGCATGCCTGCTACACTCCCTGCATGCCTCACTACACTCCCTGCATGCCTGCTACACTCCTGCATGCCTGCTACCTCCTGCATGCCTGCTACACTCCCCGCATGCCTGCTACACTCCCTGCATGCCTGCTACACTCCCTGCATGCCTGCTACACTCCCTGCATGCCTGCTACACTCCCTGCATGCCTGCTACACTCCCTGCATGCCTGCTACACTCCTGCATGCCTGCTACACTCCCTGCATGCCTGCTACACTCCCTGCATGCCTGCTACACACTCCTGCATGCCTCTACACTCCCTGCATGCCTGCTACACTCCCTGCATGAATGCTACACTCCCTGCATGAATGCTACACTCCCTGCATGAATGCTACACTCCCTGCATGAATGCTACCTCCCTGCATGAATGCTACACTCCCTGCATGAATGCTACACTCCCCTGCATGAATGCTACACTCCCTGCATGAATGCTACACTCCCTGCCACTAGGAAGCTTCTTTGGACCCATGGTGACTTATTTCACAGTGACAATCACTAAACCACCAAAAAAGACACCAAATGTATTGTGAATGTTTGAAAGAGTGCGCTGGGTAATGTTCTCTCAATGGTAAACAATGCTACACTGGCGTCTTACGCAGGCGCAGGCCAGGCGCAGATCAGGCGGACACGTCTAATACGTTTCGCTAATCGAGTTTTTTCGCTATCTGATACCGAAAAAAGCTTTCGGTAACTGATTTTTTCATTAACTAAACCTTTCGTTAACCGAGGGTCCACTGTATAGTCCTTAGTCCTTAAAATGTAAAACACACATTGTAATTTTTACAGAGAAATAAATCAATTTGAATTTGAATTTGAGGCCGGGTGACCCAAAAAAGAAACACTTTCACCATCATTCACACATAATCACTGTCTTTGTAGAGGCGCCCAGATATCACTATAAACAGCCACTGTCCCAAACCCTTCTTTAACCCTTTGAGGGTCGAGAGGCCCTCTCCCAAACTTGTTCTCAGGGTCGAAACTTTTTCAGAAAAAAATAAATTATTTTTTCTTATGAAATGATAGAGAATCTTTTTCCAATCATAACGCCACCAAAATTATGAAATTTGATGGAAAACTAACAGAGTTATGCTCTTGCGAAGTTAATGGTATTGATGACATTTATGCATCGGCGATTTCGCCCACTTTGAGCCCTATTTTCGGCAAATTCTAATGTTTCAGTCTACTAAAATTATAGCTATTTCGCTAGAGTTCCATTTGTTCTATCAATTGAGTATAAGAAATTGCCAATTTACCGATTTCAACTACCCAATAAGGTGGTCAGAAATTGGCAATTTGGCCAATTTCACACAAATTTCAAAAAATGACAATTTCAAAATATGGTCCAGAATAAATGAGACAGACATTCCAGGCACTCAAATAACATTTTATCTGTTCATTAGTCACGTCTCCAGGCCCCTCTTACATTACTTTTGCTTTCCATTTTGAATTTTTATTCTCACAAAAAAATAGAAGATTTACTGTTATGTATACAACTGCATCATTGTAGAAACGGTATAAATAATATCAGTGCACTTGTGCAAGAATATGAGACATGCCAGTTGATGTGTATTGGACGCATGTCGTGATTTGTTTACTCTTGAACATCGACAAAAGTCGAACATTTTTGCTACTTTGCGCTCAGTTTCAAGGTACTTGTCATCGTAAAACCAATCAAAATAATCACTATTTCTGTAATATATCTTCCATTCTATCGAACGAAACCAAGAAAACCAGAATACAACCACAAATACCATACGAAAATACACCCGAAAGTTGCTGTTTTAAACCAAAAAAACGTTTTTTTTTTTTTTCTCATTATGCACTGCGTGCTTCAGGATTTTTTTTATACTGCGCACACTGACCACGCAGACCCATTCTTTCATATGTAGGCCTGCCAGCTTTCTTCCACCAGATTTGAAGGCACTAGAATTTAGGCGTACAAGTACGTGAACGACCCTGGCTGCACTGACGTACTAGTATGGGACCGACCCTCAAAGGGTTAAAGTGCAGGCATTGTACTTCCCACCTCCAGGACTCAAGTCCAGCTAACTGGTTTCCCCGAATTCCTTCAAAAAATATTACTAATGTATATTATTATTTAAGTGATTCACTATAATAAGATAGTACAGTATTTTAGAATGAAAATAATACACACTGTAGGCTGACAAAGTTACCAAATTTAAACACAAAATAGAAAAAGAAAATAGTATAAAACCAATGGCACAATCATAAGTTTACAACAATTCAATTAGTATGATGTTATAATAACAAGAGACAGATGAAACAATGTCGTGAAAAAATATTTAAAAATAATTATAAGAGTAGCTCACATACCCCAAACTTAATGTTTTTCACCTCTATATCAAGATGCATTGTGTATTATACAGGAGAAGGGGTTACTAGCCTCTTGCTCCCAGCATTTTAGTCGCCTCTTACGACATGCATGGCTTACGGAGGAAGAATTCTGTTCCACTTTCCCATAGAGAAAAAATATATTTTTTTTTTTTTCAACAAGTCGGCCGTCTCCCAACGAGGCAGGGTGACTCAAAAAGAAAGAAAATCCCCAAAAAGAAAATACTTTCAGCAACATTCAACACTTTCACCACACTCATACATAATCACTGTCTTTATAGAGGTGCTCAGATACGACAGCTGAGAATAGTCCCTCCCAGCTGTCACTATCCCAGACCCCGCCTTTAACCCTTTGGGGGTCGACAGGCCTTCTCGGAAACCTGTTCCTGGGGTCGAAAATTTTTTGGATTTTTTTTCTTATGGAATGATAATCTTTTTCCGATCATAACGTCACCAAAATTATGAAATTTGATCAAAAACTAACGGAATTATGCTTTCGCAAAGTTAGCGGTATCGATGACATTTACGAATCAGCGATTTCGCCCACTTTGAGCCCTATTTTCGGCAAATTCCAATGTTTCAGTCTACTAAAATTATAGCTATTTCGCTAGAACTCCATTTCTTCTATCGAATGAGTACAAGAAACCGCCTATTTACCAATCTCAACTACCCAAAATAGTGGTCAGAATATGGCAATTTAGCCAATTTCACACAAATTTCAAACGATGCCAATTTCAAAATAGGGTCCAGAATAAACAAGGCAGACATTCCTGGCACTAAAATAACATCTTCTCTGTTCATTAGTCACGTCTCCAGGCCCCTCTTACATTACTTTTGCTTTTCATTTTGAATTTTTATTCTTACAAAAAATAGAAGATTAACTGTTATGTATACAACTGCATCATTGTAAAAATGGTATAAATAATATCAGAGCACTTGTGCATGAATATTAGACTCACCAGTTGACATATATTGGATGCATGGTGTGATTTGTTTACTCTTGAACATTGTAAAAAATCCAACATTTTCGCTACTTTGAGCTCAATTTCAAGGTACTTGTCATTGGCAAACCAATCAAAATCATCTCTATTTCTGTAACATATCTTCCATTCTATCAAATGAGACCAAGAAAACGAGAATACATCAATAAATACCATACGAAAATAGACTGCAAAGTCGCTGTTTAAAAAAAAAAAAAACGGTCAGAGTTTTTTTTTCTCTCATTATGCAGTGTTTGGTGCAGGATTTTTTTTATACTGTGCACACTGACCACATAGACCCATTCTTTCATATGTAGGGCTACCAGCCGTTTTCCACTTAATTTGAGGCCGCTAGAATTTACGCGTACTAGTACGGCACCAACCCCTGCTCGTAAAACGTACTAGTACAGCACCGACCCCGAAAGGGTTAAAGTGCAGGCATTGTACTTCCCATTTCCAGGACTCAAGTCCAACTAAATCAATTAACTGGTTTCCCTGAATCCCTTCACAAAATGTTACCCTGCTCACACTCCAACAGCTCGTCAGGTCATAAAAACCATTCGTCTCCATTCACTCCTATCTAACACGCTCACACATGCTTGCTGGAAGTCCAAGCCCCTCGCCCACAAAACCTCCTTTACCCCCTCCATCCTTTCCAAGGACGACTCCTACCCCGCCTTCCTTCCCCTACAGATTTATACGCTCTCCAAGTCATTCTACTTTGATCCATTCTCTCTAAATGACCAAACCACCTCAACAACCCCTCTTCAGCCCTCTGACAAATACTTTTAGTAACTCCACACCTTCTCCTAATTTCCACATTCCGAATTTCCTGCATAATATTTACACCACACATTGCCCTTAGACAAGACATCTCCACTGCCTCCAGCCTCCTCCTCGCTGCAGCATTTGCAACCCATGCTTCACACCCATATAAGTGTGTTGGTACCACTGTACTTTCGTACATTCCCTTCTTTGCCTCCATGGATAACGTTTTTTGTATCCACAGATACCTCAACGCACCACTCACCTTTTTTCCTTCATCAATTCTATGGTTAACCTCATCCTTCATAAACCCATCTGCTGACACATCAATTCCCAAATATCTGAAAACATTTACTTCTTCCATAATCCATCTCTCCAATGTGACATCCAATTTTTCTTTTTTTAAATCGTTTGATACCCTCATCACCTTACTCTTATCTATGTTCACTTTCAACTTTCTACCTTTACACACACTCCTAAACTCGTCCACTAACCTTTGCAACTTTTCTTTAGAATCTCCCATAAGCACAGTATCATCAGCAAAAAGTAACTGTGTCAACTCCCATTTTGCATTTACGTCATTTTTTCGTTCAAGAATGCTGTTCAAGTGCCATTACTGAATGAATTTATTCCCATAAGGAATAATGTAATTTAGATTAGTCCTTTTAGACCCCCAAAATTACACTTACAAAAGCACTTACAAAAATAAACTTACATAAAAGGGCGAGTTTGGAGACTATCGTAAACCGGGGGTCCACTGTATGTTGACAAAACAGCAAAACAATGAAGAAGATGAGGAGGCACATGTCATGATGATGACATACACAAACATAACTTGTCATGATAAATTAAACCAAAATAAAAGATTTTAAAAAATGAGCACAATTAAAAATTAATTATTTGTTAGCAATATCAATATTTAACAAAACATGTATTTCTCCACACAAACAAGGGTTAGAGAAACAAACTTCATTTCTACTGACACTTCTAGGTATGTATGTGCAACTAAGTAAACAATACCAAGAATTTAACGAATCTCGGTACAAGATTTCAGTGATTACAAATTTAAGACAATAAAGAACAAAAAGGCACAATGCTGTGACTGGAACAATACACAAACAACCCGCACACAGGAGAAAGAAACTCACGATGATATTACTTTCTCCTGTGTGAGTTATTTGTGTATTAAGACAATAAGCTGCATTTTGTTTTATTATTCCATTCAGTACACAACAAAATCTTCAAATGGGCCACTCAAAATTTTATGAAGTTCAATGAAGAGAAATTTCACCTACTCAGATATGGAAAACTTGAGGAAATTAAAACTGTATCAGAGTATATATGACAAATTTTAACCATACAATAGAGCGAAAAAGTAATGTGAAGGACCTGGGAGTGATAATGTCAGAGGATCTAACTTTCAAAGACCACAACAATGTATCTACTGCATCTGCTAGGAAAATGATAGGATGGATAATGAGAACCTTCAAAACTAGGGATGCCAAGCCCATGATGATTCTCTTCAAATCGCTTGTTCCCTCTAGGCTGGAATACTGCTGTACACTAACTGCCCCTTTCAATGCAGGCAAAATTGCTGACCTGGAGAGTGTACAAAGAACTTTCACGGCACACATAAGTACGATAAGGCACCTAAATTACTGGGAACGGTTGTATTTCCTGGAGTGCAGGCGAGAAAGATACATGATAATATACACTTGGAAAATCCTAGAGGGATTAGTACCAAACTTGAACACAAAAATCACTCCCTATGAAAGCAAAGGACTCGGCAGAAATGCAACATTCCCCCAATGAAAAACAGGGGCGCCACGAGTACACTGAGAGACAACACATTAAGTGTCCGGGGCCCAAGACTGTTCAACTGCCTCTCAGCATACATAAGGGGGATTACCAATAGACCCTGGCTATCTTCAAAAAGGCACTGGACAGGCACCTGAAGTCAGTACCTGACCAACCAGGCTGTGATTCATACGTCAGTTTGCGTGTAGCCAGCAGTAACAGCCTGATTGATCAGACCCTGATCCACCATGAGGCCTGGTCTCAGACCGAGCCACGGGGGTGTCGACACCCGAAACCCTCTCCAGGTAAACTCCAGGTAAAACACTGTCTTACTACCAATACTTAAAAAAATACTTTTTAATCAAAAATACATACAGTGGACCCCCGAGTAACGAGCACCCCGGAAATCGTACAATTATGTAAGTATAATATTGTAAGTGCTTTTGTAAGTGTATTTTTGGGGGTCTGAAATGGACTAACCTACTTGACATTATTTCTTAAGGGAGTAAATTCGTTCGGTAATGGCACTTGAGCAGGCCTCTGGAATGAATTTTGCTTGTTACTCGGGGGTCCACTGTATTACCATTCTTTTGAAGATCATATATCACATTAAATCTCCATAGGGAGGTAGAACAGAATTCTTGCTCCTTAAGTCATGCGTGTCGTAAGAGGCGACTAAAATGCCAGGAGAAAGGGGCTGGTAACCCCTTCTCCTGTATACATTACTAAATTTAAAAAGAAAAACTTTCATTTTCTTTTTGGGCCACCCTGCCTAAGTGGGATATGGCCAGTTTATTGAAAGAAGATATCACATTAAACTGGGAATGTAATTTCTATGTGAATCAAATTAAATACGTAATTCCATTTATTACATTAGCTACCAATTCCTGAAGAAATTAAAATTCTCCATTTTCCTTCCTCCAATACTCACATATCAAAATTCCCTGCTAATAAATTTCCTGGTGACAGAGTTACACCTTGGGGTGTTACAAGACCTACTGCTATTAGTCTGAGTTTCAGTCACTGCAATAGTGTAAGTGCCATCTCTGCTGTGTTCCAAGACATCCACACTGACCTCTGTAAACTTGGGAAGTAAGTCACTGAGATGACAGTTGTAATTAGGTGTATGACTGTGATACTGTGGATGCCTTTTTAAGGGATGGAGGTTTATGTATGTATTTCAGTACTTTGTAATCTTCACCATCTTGCAACACAGGATCTCTCAGGTCTTCAGCCCAAAACTTTTCTTTAGTGTGAAAATCAATGGTTTTTTGCAATGCTGAAGTCAATGGTGTTTTTTTGCTTTAGAATATCTGTTGAAATCCTTATACATATCCATCTTGCTTGCTGGGTTCAGTAGTTTCTTCAGTACACTGATAACTTGTCTCTATAGTGTGTTGAGAGAGACCAGGAAATCATTCTCTGAGTTGAATGATTGAGTGACATCAGGATCTTTTCCAGAATATTTATCAGTTTGGTGCACATTCTTTAATGGCATTGCTCTGTCAACAGAATGTTGCAGAAGCTCTGTGTGATGTGAAAGTTTTGAACAAGATTAATCTTGATACTTCTGCTTAAAACTCATCTTAGTTGAATCAACAGATGCTAGTATTCTGTGTTCCTGGGAGGAGAGAGAATCTCCAATGACTCTTGAAACTTGTCCCTGAGTTACACCTGATGATGTTATCTTAAGATCCTGCAACAAAGGTAGAGAGGTGTACCATGCTCTCAAAATATAATTAACCACTAGACCAGTTGAATCATTACTTAACAGGGAAACTTTCGAAGATTTTAACTTCTTACCTATTACTCTGAAAAATATTTTCTTATCTAACATGATAATTTTTTGCAACTGTTTTTGAACTTGTGGTTGTACATCAGTGTGAATCTTAGCTATTATTGCAAAACCTGGTAACTCCGAGAGCGGTCCGGCTGGAAGTGGTTTAACCACTCGTACTGTCTCCACATTACCAAAGTCTATGCAAAACACTTGGTAATTCTCACCGTCTATTCTACATACACATGCACGATACCAGGAAGTGTCAGATGAAGACTGAGCAATCACTAATGAACCCACACTAGGATGAAACTTTACATCGTAAGGAACACTGGCTAATATCTCTTGCGCTTCACTGTAAAACTTTTTAGCATGATCATCATTAACAACGATTGCAAACTGCTTGTAACTATCAACCTGTGTGATGATTCCTTCATATATTTCATCTTTCTTTAATTCATTTGAGAAAAGTTGTACTATTGATGAAGACTTGTGTGCAGATACAGTCTTTGGAGAAAATTGATTCTGATGTTCTTTCATAGCCTGCATATTCCACCCAGATTGTGACTCAACATTTTTGCTTGAATTTCTACGGCTGTCAGAAATATCATGTTGAGCAATATTATAATTATCAGTAGTCATTATCTGAGAGCTTGGCAGTATTTCAGTAGATTCCTTGGAATTAATATTACTTGTCTGCTCAAGTGAATTTTGCTGTCTATGACACTGTTGTTGTAGATTTCCAAGAGATGGCGTCTTATTTAACTTGCTGATGGGCGAGTTATTTAAACTGGTGGGGTTGTACTCCAGCTCTCTCTCAGGAACAGCCACACTATTCACTTGTGGCTCCATTTGTTCAATATTCACTTGTTCATTACACTTGGCCCTCTGTTTACACGAACTTGACTGAATGCCATTTCTAAGGTTGACAGTAATAGGCAAATTATATTTAACATTCATTTCTTCAATAATTTCATCTGTCTGAATATGCTGCTTTTCTTTATCTCTGTCATTATCACTCATGTTATTAGGAGAGATGAATATTGAAGTAGCCAAAGATCTGAAAAAAAATAATACACTGAGAAAATTACACAGAAAGCCTCAAATACTGAAATCTCTCATTTGAATTGCAACAAATGAAAATTGTGTTGGATACTAAGGAAAGGAGCCACAATAATATGCAAACCATTTGCACATATCTTAAACAAACTAATTGTGAAAAGTTAATTGGGAAATCCTCTCAAAACCTCTCCTAAACTTCATATATTATCATTATTACAGGTTTATTCATGGGGAGACAATGTCTTGCCTCACCTAATCTCACAAGTCTTGCCTCACCTGGTCTCACATGTCTTGCCTCACCTGGTCTCACATGTCTTGCCTCATATGGTCTCACATGTCTTGCCTCACCTGGTCTCACATGTCTTGCCTCACCTGGTCTCAATGTCTTGCCTAACCTGGTCTCATGTCTTGCTTCACCTGTCTCACATGTCTTGCCTCACCTGGTCTCACATGTCTTGCCTCACCTGGTCTCCATGTCTTGCCTCACCTGGTCTTACATATCTTGCCTCACCTGGTCTCACATGTCTTGCCTCACCTAGTCTCACAAGTCTTGCCTCACCTGGTCTCACATGTCTTGCTTCATCTGGTCTCACATGTCTTGCCTCACCTGGTCTCACATGTCTTGCCTCACCTGGTCTCACATGTCTTGCCTCATATGGTCTCACATGTCTTGCCTCACCTGGTCTCACATGTCTTGCCTCACCTGGTCTCACATGTCTTGCCTAACTTGGTCTCACATGTCTTGCTTCATCTCGTCTCACATGTCTTGCCTCACCTGGTCTCACATGTCTTGCCTCACCTGGTCTCACATGTCTTGCCTCACCTGGTCTTACATATCTTGCCTCACCTGGTCTCACATGTCTTGCCTCACCTAGTCTCACAAGTCTTGCCTCACCTGGTCTCACATGTCTTGCTTCATCTGGTCTCACATGTCTTGCCTCACCTGGTCTCACATGTCTTGCCTCACCTGGTCTCACATGTCTTGCCTCACCTGGTCTCACATGTCTTGCCTCACCTGGTCTCACATGTCTTGCCTCACCTGGTCTCACATGTCTTGCCTCACCTGGCCTCACATGTCTTGCATCACCTGGTCTCACATGTCTTGCCTCACCTGGCCTCACATGTCTTGCCTCACCTGGTCTCACATGTCTTGCCTCACCTGGTCTCACGTCTTGCCTCACCTCGTCTCACATGTCTTGCCTCACCTGGTCTCACATGTCCTGCCTCACCTGGTCTTACATGTCTTGCCTCACCTGGTCTCACATGTCTTCCCTCACCTGGTCTCACATGTCTTGCCTCACCTGGTCTCACATGTCTTGTCTCACCTGGTTTCACATGTCTTGCCTCACCTGGTCTCACATGTCTTGCCTCACCTGGTCTCACATGTCTTGCCTCACCTGGTCTCACATGTCTTGCCTCACTTACTCTCACAAGTCTTGCCTCACCTGGTCTCACATGTCTTGCCTCACCTGGTCTCACATGTCTTGCCTCATCTTGTCTCACATGTCTTGCCTCACCTGGTCTCACATGTCTTGCCTCACCTGGTCTCACATGTCTTGCCTCACCTGGTCTCACATGTCTTGCCTCACCTGGTCTCACATGTCTTGCCTCACCTGGTCTCACATGTCTTGCCTCACCTGGTTTCACATGTCTTGCCTCACCTGGTCTCACATGTCTTGCCTCACCTGGTTTCACATGTCTTGCCTCACCTGGTCTCACATGTCTTGCCTCACCTGGTCTCACATGTCTTGCCTCACCTGGTCTCACATGTCTTGCCTCACCTGGTCTCACATGTCTTGCCTCACCTAGCCTCACATGTCTTGCCTCACCTGGTCTCACATGTCTTGCCTCACCTGGTCTCACATGTCTTGCCTCACCTGGGAACTGAACCTCAACCCTTTTCTTTGTGAGCTGAAAGTTTATGGCTTAATTTTGCTGAACTAATATTGTACAGAGGACATCAGACATAATGGAAGAAATAATTGGGAAAAGAATTTATGATAACCATATACAGTGGTACCCCGACTTACGATATTTTTTCATTCCAGAATGCTGTTCAAGTGCCATTACCAAACGAATTTATCTCCATAAGAAATGATGTAAAATAGACTAGTCCTTTTAGACCCCCAAAATTACACTTACAAAAGCATTTAAAAAAATAAACTTACATAAAAGGGTGAGTTTGGGGACCATCGTAAGTCGGGGTACCACTGTATGTGGGGGTTATTCTACAACAAATAGCCAATAAACATCAGATTATAAACAATACTAAGGATTTTTTATAAATTTATCAAAATACAGAAGCATTCTAATTTTTTTGTTTCAACAAGTCGGCCGTCTCCCACCGAGGCAGGGTGACCCAAAAAGAAAGAAAATCCCCAAAAAGAAAATACTTTCATCATCATTCAACACTTTCCCCATACTCATACATAATCACTGTCTTTGCAGAGGAGCTCAGATACGACAGCTGAGAATAGTTCCTCCCAGCTGTCACTATCCCATACCCCTCCTTTAAAGTGCAGGCATTGTACTTCCCATTTCCAGGACTCAAGTCCAACTAAATCAATTAACTGGTTTCCCTGAATCCCTTCACAAAATGTTACCCTGCTCACACTCCAACAGATCGTCATGTCCCAAAAACCATTCGTCTCCATTCACTCCTATCTAACACGCTCACACATGATTGCTGGAAGTCCAAGCCCCACGCAGACAAAACCTCCTTTACCCCTTCCCTCCAACCTTTTCTAGGATGACCCCTACCCCACCTTCCTTCCCCTACAGATTTATACGCTCTCCAAGTCATTCTACTTTGATCCATTCTCTCTAAATGACCAAACCACCTCAACAACCCCTCTTCAGCCCTCTGACAAATACTTTTAGTAACTCCACACCTTCTCCTAATTTCCACATTCCGAATTTTCTGCATAATATTTACACCACACATTGCCCTTAGACAAGACATCTCCACTGCCTCCAGCCTCCTCCTCGCTGCAGCATTTGCAACCCATGCTTCACACCCATATAAGAGTGTTGGTACCACTATACTTTCGTACATTTCCTTCTTTGCCTCCATGGATAAAGTTTTTTGTCTCCACAGATACCTCAACGCACCACTCACCTTTTTTCCTTCATCAATTCTATGGTTAACCTCATCCTTCATAAACCCATCCGCTGACAAGTCAACTCCCAAATATCTGAAAACATTTACTTCTTCCATAATCCCTCTCTCCAATGTGATATCCAATTTTTCTTTATTTAAAGCGTTTGATACCCTCATCACCTTACTCTTACCTATGTTCACTTTTAACTTTCTACCTTTACACACTCTCCCAAACTCGTCCACTAACCTTTGCAACTTTTCTTTAGAATCTCCCATAAGCACAGTATCATCAGCAAAAAGTAACTGTGTCAACTCCCATTTTGCATTTAATTCTCCATAATTTAATCCCACCCCTCTCCCCAACACCCTAGCATTTACTTCTTTTACAACCCCATCTATAAATATATTAACCAACCATGGTGACATTACACATCCCTGTCTAAGACCTACTTTTACCGGAAGTAATCTCCTCTCTCCTACACACCCTAACCTGAGCCTCACTATCCTCATAAAAACTCTTTACAGCCTTCAGTAACTTACTACCTATTCCATACACTTGCAACATTTGCCACATTGCTCCCCTATCCACACTATCATATGCCTTTTCTAAATCCATAAATGCAATAAAAACTAATCTACCTTTATCTAAATACTGTTCACATATATGCTTCACTGTAAACACTTGATCTACACATCCCCTACCCACTCTAAAGCCTCCTTGCTCATCTGCAATCCTACTCTCTGTCTTACCTCTAATTCTTTCAATAATAACCCTGCCATACACTTTACCTGGTATACTCAGTAAACTTATTCCCCTATAATTTTTACACTCTCTTTTATCCCCCTTCCTTTATATAAAGGAACTATACATGCTCTCGGCCAATCCCTAGGTACCTTCCCCTCTTTCATACATTTATTAAACAAAAATACCAACCACTCCAGCACTATATCCTCCCCTGCTTTTAACATTTCTGTCATGATCCCGTCAGTTCCAGCTGCTTTACCCCCTTTCATTCTACGTAATGCCTCACGCACCTCCCCCACACTCACATCCTGCTCTTCTTCACTCCTAAACGATGTTGTACCTCCCTGACCAGTACATAAAATTACCGCCTCCCTTTTTTCATCGACATTTAAAAGTTCCTCAAAATATTCCCGCCATCTACCCAATACCTCCAGCTCCCCATCTACTAACTCCCCTACTCTGTTTTTAACTGACAAATCCATTCGTTCCCCCACTACTCATACTTGCACTAGCCCACCTTTCTGCCAATAGTTGCTTATATCTCACCCTTACTTCCTCCTCCCTTAGTTTATACACTTTTACCTCTCTCTTACTTGCTGTTGCCATTTTCTTTTTGTCCCATCTACCTTTTACTCTAACTGTAGCTACTAATTAACCTTACTAAACACACTGCCAAAGGAAATTTAATGTTTTAATCAACCTAGAAAACTGGACAAATAAATAGTTTTTAATTTTTAGCACACTGGTCATCTCCCACTGAGGCAGGGTGACCCAAAAAAAGAAAAGAAAAAAAGAACTTTCATCATCACTCACTCCACCACTGTTTTGCCAATCATATCGATACTACAGTTTAAAACTGCAGATATCCCTAGCCCTCCTTCAGAGGGCAGACACTGTACTTCCACTTCCAGGATTCACGTCCAGCTAACCAGTTTCCCTGAATCCCTTCATACATGTTACCTTGCTCACACTCCAACAGCACAAGTCATAAAAACCACTTGCCTCCATTCACTCCTATTTTACCATACTCAATATAGAACATGAAAACAGAAAAACCCTAATAAAACAAGTATCACTTACGGAGGAGCAGGTGAGCAGGTGTTTCTGTGGCAGTACCAGTGTTGCACTTGGCACACCTTGCAACAATACCAAGCCTTGCACACTGAACACACCAGCTTGCCAGGCATCCCACACAACCCACATGGGTGTGGCTGCTTCCACTCCATACACACTGAACCCTGACCCATCTCCACAACACACTGAAATCATCAGGGTAAATATATACTGAATAAAAAATTGTACAGTTAATTACTAGTGCAACTTGCTTAAGTAATAAAAATGTTGCAGTGCAACTCATGGAACCTGAGCTGTGAGTTTCAGCACTCACCACTATGGCTTCAAATTCCAACTCTTCCATGATTAATGTCCATTTGTAATTTTTACACTACTTTCCTCACCATGGGCATGTAAACCATAATAAATCTATTAAAACTAACTATACAAATGTCAAAGACACTAATGGATACGTGTTAATCATAAATTGTTAGTTTAATAAATATATGTAACTGTGTGTGTGTTCATATGTAAGTGGAACACAGTGGACCCTCACTATTCGAACATTCTTCATTCAAGAATGCTATTCAAGTGCTGTTACCAAACGAATTTATTCCCATAAGGAATGCTGTAAATTAAATTAGTCCATTTCAGACCCCCAAAAATACACTTATAAAAGCACTTACAATAATAAACTTACATAAAAGGGCAAGTTTGGAGTGTTTGAATAGCGAGGGTCCACTGTACATGCATGTGTGCACATACGTGCATTCATGTGCGTGCCAGTCAGAAAATCAGTAATATTATTTTTTACACACACAACCCGAACATAGAAAAGAGGAGCTTACGTGTGTATTGTTCCAGTCATGGTATTGTGCCTTTTTTGTTATATTATTTTTTATTTACTATTCCGACCATCTCCCACCAAGACAGGGTGACACAAAGAAGAAAACACATTCACCATCATTTATTCAATCCCTGTCTTCCCAGAAGTGTACAATGGACCCCCGAATAACGAGCACCCCGGAAATCGTACAATTATGTAAGTATAATATTGTAAGTGCTTTTGTAAGTGTATTTTTGGGGGTCTGAAATGGACTAACCTACTTGACATTACGTATTTCTTAAGGGAGTAAATTCGTTCAGTAATAGCACTTGAGCAGGCTTCTGGAATGAATTTTGCTCGTTACTCGGGGGTCCACTGTACTGACATCACAATTTAGATTCCCCTCCAGAGATCAGTCAGACCAGGAGCTCTTCCCCAACATCGTGGTAGCAGACAGCTAATTTATGATACACTTTCTGTTAAATTTTACAAAAAAAATATAATAAATAAAAATAAAGGAATCTGGCAGAATGTTTCAAGGTTATATAAGAAACACTGAATATAACACACGAAGAGAAAGGTCAAACTGACCTTGTCCTTCCTTGGTTGATGTGGCACCACACTTGGTGCCGAGGTAACACTGTAGCTTGGTTGATGTGGCACCACACTTGCTGCCACGGTAACACTGTAGCTTGGTTGATATGGCACCACACTTGGTGCTGAGGTAACACTGTAGCTTGGTTGATGTGGCACCACACTTGGTGCTAAGGTAACAATGTAGCTTGGTTGATATGGCACCACACTTGGTGCCGAGGTAACACTGTAGCTTGGTTGATGTGGCACCACACTTGGTGCCGAGGTAACACTGCAAGTTGTACTGCTGCAACATCAAAATATTTTATTTAGAGAAACACATACAATACATTCCATATACATAAGTAATCAAGAGCATCCTTGATCCAAGGACTTGGACTCATCTTCCTTGGACTGAACATGATTGCCTCCAATCCCTTCTCCCACCAGGCACTGTATGACTCCAAAGGATTTAGAGCTTTCCCCATGAAAAAATGCATAATGTCACGAGATATGTTTTAGAGAAGAAACAAAACATTCCATACTGGTAAAGGATTTTACAAAATATTGTTTTTTGAGAATGTTTTGCTACCACCATCTTGTATGTAGGTTGAGATTATTGATATCAGTGTCACTCATGCACAACTGTGTTTTAAGTACAGCTTCCTTGAATATGGTGTGAGAGGTAAATTCTGGCTCAGACATGAGAGAATGAGTCTGTGTGGTGAGTGAGCACAGTACAACAAAAAAATTCTACCCCACACAGTACAAAAAGTGGCTGATTTAAAATAAGGACTTTGGGGTGTTTTCGAGGATGGTTTTATAGTTTTATTTGCCGTTCCTTAGTAACACATCGGCCATCTCCCACTAAGGCAGGTGACCCAAAAAAGAAGAAACACTTTTCTTCTTTTTACATTTAGTAAGTTGTACAGGAGAAGGGGGTTACTGTCCTCTTGCTCCCGGTATTTTAGTCGCTTCTTACGACACGCATGGCTTACGGAGGAAGGATTTTCCTCCACTTCCCCATGCAGGAAAATGGAAGATATACTTGTGATTGGTTTCAGACCAGAAGTAGCCTGAAAACGGGATCAAAGTGGTGAAAATATTAAATTTTTGGTTATTTTTTCCTAATTAAAAGTAGGATCCCACTAAACAAACTTTATTTCTTTCTGCAGTTTACAAAATGTAGTTTACATGTAATAAAGTATTGTTAAGCACAAAAGAAAGATACAGTGGTACCCCGAGTTTCGGCCATAATTCATTCCAGAAGGCTGTTCGAATGCCGTTACCGAACAATTTGTTCCCATAAGGAATAATGTAAATTAGATTAGTCCATTTCAGACCCTCAAAAATACACTTACAAAAGCACTTACAATAATACACTTACATAATTGTTCGAGTTGGGAGCTGTACAAAACTCGGGGTACCACTGTACTAATATGGTGTGCATTTGTTGCCTGCCCTGCTGGTCTCTTTAATGGGTTTTATTGTGTCTACTTCAATTATTGGGACAGCCTAAACCATGACCAATCACTTTTGGTTATACAGTGGACCCCCGAGTAACGAACACCCCGGAAATCGTACAATTATGTAAGTATAATATTGTAAGTGCTTTTGTAAGTGTATTTTTGGGGGTCTGAAATGAACTAACCTACTTGACATTATTTCTTAAGGGAGTAAATTCGTTCGGTAATGGCACTTGAGCAGACTTCTGGAATGAATTTTGTTCGTTACTCGGGGGTCCACTACGTATATTCTATTATCCGAGAAATCAGTGTGACTGATTCAAAGCGGAGAGCAAGTGTTATGTAGGAGAGGCCTGAGGATGTAATTAATGAATAGAGTTAAGGTCGCTTTAGTGGCTGGAATGCATATACGTACTGTTTGTTTATTTTGGACTGACCTGACCTGTACAGTGGTCCCTCGGTTTTCGCCGAAAATTCGTTCCAGAATGCTGCTCAAGTGCCATTACCGCAACGAATTTACTTCTAAGAAATAATGTCACGTAGGTTAGTCTATTTCAGACCCCAAAAATACACTTGCAATAGCACTACGAAAATACACTTACATAAATGTTCGAGTTTGGAGATGCACGAAAACTGAGGGACCACTGTACTTAGCTCTGTGAAGGCGTGTCTTGTGTGCTCTCTGTGAATCTGAACAGGATATCCTCCCTTGACCTACTCTACCAGCAGCTGAAGGAAGAACTGAGGGTAGCAAAACTTGGATACGGACTGACTGAGGAAAACAAGAGGATTCGTAGTAATCCTCCTGTTGAAACCTAACCCAAAGAAAGGAACCTGGACAGTGGCTGGAACACATGGGACAAAGTTAAGGTTCAAGGATGGATGGAGAGGTAGAATCAACAAAGATCCAGGAAACTGTTGTGGAAACATCTAACCTATTCTCCGTGTTACCCGATGAATGTGAGTCGACTATGGGAACATCACGCGAACGACACCAAGGAAGGTAAGAACATTGTTCTTTTTTGGGGACAGTCAGATTAGGTACATGGATGGGGCCTTCTCTCAAGATAGAAGTAGGAGACAGGGGGTTTGCTTTCCTGGGGCTGGGAATGGAGGATATTGTTAGCCGTCTGGCGACATCATGGGAGGTAATGGGAGCAATCCTATTATCTGTCTCAGTGCTGGAGGCAACAATGTTGGCAGACATAGGAGTGAGGACCTGACTAGGTATAGGTCAGCAATAGACATAATTAGGAAGGGGTGGGAACCCTGTATTGGTATTTTGCCAAGGAGAGGAGTTGGAAATGAATGGTTGTCCAGGGCAATTGGTGTCAATTGCTGGCTGGACAAAACTGTAAGGAAAATGCAGTAACATTCATTGACAACTGGGCCCTCTTCGATGGCAAGAAATACTTTAATCCAGGGATGGGGTTCCTTATCTGGGTCGGGGTGGGGGCACTGGCCTGCGGTGGAGGGAGCTGTTAGGGCTTTAAACTAGTAAACGTTAGTGGTATGGGTTTTGGGGGGAAAAACAGTGAAGTCCCAGTGTAGTAATATTATGAGTTCTAGGGTAACTAGTAATAGGCAGAATAAGGTGGATATTGGAAAGTCAGTGGCACTAGGTGACAAGGACTGTAATAGGTATAGGGGAAAAAACAGAAATGAGCAGGAAGGGTAAAGAGAAAGGGGGTCTTTATATGTATATTACACTCATAGTCGTAGTGCTAGAAATAAGATGGACGAGTTGGTTAGTTGCTAGTGCTGGTAATATTGATGTTTTTGCAATAACTGAGGCGTTGTTTAATATGAAAAATCGGGACATGCCTGCTGAATGTCACATCCGGGGTTTTTAAATTGTTCCAAGTAGACGGGAAGTTTTTCGGGAAGGGGGTAGGGTGGCACTCTATGTCCGTGATCATTTAAATTGTTGCTAAACGGGCATAAAGTCTAAAATATTACATACAGAGTCTGTCTGGATAGAATTTTCAGAGGGGTGTGAAAAATTGATTTTAGGCGTGATATATCGTCCCCCCAAACTTAGATAGGGAACAAGGGAGACTACTTTGGGGGGGAAAATTGTTAAGGCCACAAGGCACGATAACGTAGTAATTCTAGGGGACTTTAACTTTAGTCAGATTGATTGGAATTTCTTTACAGAATTTAGAATCTAACGACTTTTTAGAGGTAGTTCAGGATTGTTTTAAGCAGTTTGTGACAGAACCTACAGGGTGAAATAACCTCTTGACTTGGTTCTGGCAAACAAGGATCCCGAATAATTTAAAAATTACAGAGGAACTGGCACAGGGACCCAAGTCAATTACCTTTAGCATTGAATGATTGTATGAAAGTAGGGATAATTCAGTAACAGTCCAGACTTTCGCAGCAGATTATAATGGGCTAGAACACTTATCAACTGTGGACTGGGGTAACAAGAGAGCTATCAATATGACAGTTTTCTTAACACTATACAGGAACAAAAAGAACATTTATCCCGTATAAAAAAAAATTAGATCAAGTAAAAAAAGACCCAAAATGGATGAATAATAGGCTCAAATATCTTTTAGGGCAGAAGAAAGGAATTTATAAAGGGCATATAAAAACAGTATACCGAATTAAGAGGGACTTAAAAAGGGTATAAAAAAAGCTAAATGGGACTATGAAATTAAAGTTGCTAGGGATTCAAAAAAAAAAACCCAAAAAGTTTTTCCCGGTTTATAGAACAAAAGTTGGGATAAGATGGGTCCCCTTAAAAATAACTGTATCTTACTGACAAAAGGGGAATACGTGCTCTATTTTTAATAATTATTTTCCCTCGGTTTCACACAGGAAGACACTAATAATATCCCAATAATTAATTTTATAGTGTCCTGAAAAAGATAAATTATGTAATATCACAGTCACTAGGAAATGGTTATGAAACAAGTAGACCGACTGAAACAAAATAAATCGCCGGGTCCTGATGAGCTTTTTGCAAGGGTTCTTAATGCAAAATGGAACTCTGTGAACCAATATCTAACTAACATTTTTAATTTATTCTTCAAACAGGTGTAGTGTCTGATATGTGGAAGATTGCTAATGTAATTCCTTTTTTTTTAAAAAAAGGGGGGCAAGTCACTACCGTCAAATTACCGCCCAATAAACCTGACCTCAATTGTAGGCAAATTTAGAGTCAATTATGGGTGATATTATTAGAATTCAAATTCAAATTCTTTATTTCTAGTAATATACAAAGTGGGGTGTACTTATATTATTATACATTTTATGAATCGTAGATATTACAAGATGGCCAATAATATGCCCCAGGCTTTTCAGGCAGTCTTATGATAGGTCTTACTCAATAGTGACACAATGATTATACTGATAGTAAGGTTAGGTAATTATTTATTAACTAGGTTTTACAAAATTGAGGTACTGAAATTCAAACATTTAAGAATTTAACAATTAGTTTAAGAATTTAACAATTAGTTTAAAATTAAACAATTGTGTATATATTAATGGTAAAGGTGATGTATTGGCATAATACCGTTTCTATATTGGAGTGTCTTAGGCAAACTTATGACTAGCTTAAAATTATGAAGCAATAGTATTAGGGGAATTTTGGTTAGTCATGTGCAAATTAAGGGGAAACCGATATCAATAAGTGTATTTTGCTGTGGATATGTGCAAGATAAAGTAGTTTTCATGTGGTTAGCTCCGGTTGGGTGCGTAAGTGAGATAAGATGTTTTTAACGGTGCTTTTTTTAAAATGGAGGTTGTGTCTGCAGTTCTAGAGTTTTTTAGGCAGGGAGTTCCAGATTTTGGCCCTTTTTTTGTGCATTGAATTTTTGTATAGATTTAGTCGGACACGGGAATGTCAAAGAAAATGTTTATGTCTGGTATTATGTCTATGGGTCCTGTCACAACTGTCAAGAAAGTGTTTTAGCTCAGGGTTAAAGTTGGTTTATGGTTCTATAAATGTAGATAGCAAGTAGTAAGTAAGGATGTTTGAACAGTGAGTAGGTTTAGGTCTTTGAAAGTGGGGGTGTGCTGCCTAGCGTTGGATTGCGTGATAATTTTACTGCGGCTTTTTTTGGGTTTTTTGGCTTTAGGGGAGTTTCTGTTGATCCCCATGCCAAAAGGCATATGTGAGGTAGAGATAGATGGGAATAGTATAGGTAGTGGGGCTGATTGTGGTACATAATACCTATCTTGGTTTTTTTTTATTACACATCGGCCGATTCCACCAAGGCAGGGTGGTCGAAAAGAAAACTTTCATCATCATTCACTCCATCACTGTCTTGCCAGAAGGGTGCTTTACACTACAGTTATAAAACTGCAACATTTACACCCCTCCTTCAGAGTGCCGGCACTGTACTTCCATCTCCAGAACTCAAGTCCGGCCTGCCGGTTTCCTGAATCCTTCATAAATGTTACTTTGCTCACACTCCAACAGCACGTCAAGTATTAAAAACCATATGCCTCCATTCACTCCTATCAAACACGCTCACACATGCTTGCTGGAAATCCAAGCCCTCGCTCACAAAACTTCCTTTACCCCCTCCCTCCAACCTTTCCTAGGCCGACCCCTACCCCGCTTCCCTCCACTACAGATTTATACACTCTCGAAGTCCTCTGTCTCGTTCCATTCTCTCTACATGTCCAAACCACCTCAACAACCCCTCCTCAGCTCTCTGGACAATCGTTTTGGTAATCCACCTCCTCCTAATTTCCAAACTCCGAATTCTCTGCTTTATATTCACACCACATTGACCTCAGACATGACATCTCCACTGCCTCCAGCCTTCTCCTCGTTGCAACATTCATCACCCATGCTTCACACCCATATAAGAGCGTTGGTATAACTATACTCTCATACATTCCCTCTTTACTTCCATGGACAAGGTTCTTTGTCTCCACAGACTCCGAAGTGCTCCACTCACCCTTTTCCCTCATCAATTCTATGATTCACCTCATCCTTCATAGACCCATCCGCCGACATGTCCACTCCCAAATATCTGAATACATTCACCTCCTCCATACTCTCTCCTCCAATCTGATATCCAATCTTTCGTCACCTATTCTTTTTGTTATCCTCATCACCTTACTCTTTCCTATATTCACTTTCAATTTTCTTCTTTACACCCTCCAAATTCATCCACCAACCTCTGCAGCTTCTCTTCAGAATCTCCAAAAGCACAGTGTCATCAGCAAAAAGCAACTGTGACAACTCCCACTTTGTATTTGCTTCTTTATCTTTTAGCCCAACACCTCTTGCCAAGACCCTCGCATTCACTTCTCTTACAACCCCATCTATAAATATATTGAACAACCACGGTGACATCACACATCCTTGTCTAAGGCCCACTTTTACTGGAAATAGTCCCTTCCCTCCTACACCTCTAACCTGAGCCTCACTATCCTCATAAAAACTCTTCACTGCTTTCAGTAACCTTCCTCCTATTCCATACACCTGCAACATCTGCCACATTGCCCCCTATCTACCTATCATACGCCTTTTCCAAATCCATAAATGCCACAAAAACATCTTTACCCTTATCCAAATACTGTTCACCTATATGTTTCACTGTAAACACTTGGTCTACACACCCCTACCTTTCCTAAAGCCCCCTTGTTCATCTGCTATCCTGCTTTCTGTTTTACTCTTAATTCTTTCAATAATAACTCTACCATACACTTTACCAGGTACACTCAACAGACTTATTCCCTATAATTTTTGCACTCTCTTTTGTCCCCTTTGCCTTTATACAAAGGAACAATCACGCTCTCTGCCAATCCCTAGGTACCTTACCCTCTTCCATACATTTATTAAATAATAGCACCAACCACTCCAAAATTATATCCCCACCTGCTTTTAACATTTCTATCTTTATCCCATCAATCCAGCTGCCTTACCCCTTTCATTCTGCCCACTGCCTCACGAACTTCCCCTACACCACAACTGGCTCTTCCACACTCCTACAAGATGTTATTCCTCCTTGCCCTACACACGAAATCACAGCTTCCCTGTCTTCATCAACATTTAACAAATCCTCAAAATATTCTCTCCATCTTCCGATACCTCTAACTCTCCATTTAATAACTCTCCTCTCCTATTTTTAACTGTCAAATCCATTTGTTCTCTAGGCTTCCTCAACTTATTAATCTCATTCCAAAACTTTTCTTATTTTCAACAAAATTTGCTGATAACATCTCACCTCTCTCATCTGCTCTCTTTTTACATTGCTTCACCACTCTTTTAACCTCTCTTTTTCTCTCCATATACTCTTCCCTCCTTGCATCACTTCTACTTTGTAAAAACCTCTCATATGCTAACTTTTCTCCTTACTACTCTCTTTACATCATCATTCCACCAATCGCTCCTCTTCCCTCCGCACCCACTCGCCTGTAACCACAAACTTCTGCTGAACACTCTAACACTACATTTTTAAATCTACCCCATACATTTTCGACCCATTGCCTACACTCTCACTAGCCCATCTATCCTCCAATAGTTGTTTATATCTTACCCTAACTGCCTCCTCTTTTAGTTTATAAACCTTCACCTCTCTTTTACTTACTGATTCTATTTTCCTTGTATCCCATCTACCTTTTACTCCCACTGTAGCTATAACTAAAAAGTGATCTGATATATCTGTAGCCCCTCTATAAACATGTACATCCTGAAGTCTACTCAACAGTCTTTTATCTATCAATACATAGTCCAACAAACTACTGTCATTACGCCCTACATCATATCTTGTATACTTATTTATCCTCTTTTTCTTAAAATATGTATTACCTATAACTAAACCCCTTTCTATACAAAGTTCAATCAAAGGGCTCCCATTATCATTTACACCTGGCACCCCAAACTTACCTACTACACCCTCTCTGCATGTTTCTCCCACTTTAGCATTTGGGTCCCCTACCACAATTACTCTCTCATTTGGTTCAAAAGTTCCTATACATTCGCTTAACATCTCCCAAAATCTCTCTCTCTCCTCTACCTCCTCTCTTCTCCAGGTGCATACAGCTTATTATGACCCACTTTTCGCATCCGACCCTTATTTTAATCCACATAATCCTTGAATTTACACATTTATATTCCCTCTTTTCCTTCCATAACTGATCCTTCAACATTATTGCTACCCCTTCCTTAGCTCTAACTCTCTCAGATACTCCTGACTTAATCCCATTTATTTCTCCCCACTGAAACTCGCCTACCCCCTTCAGCTTTGTTTCGCTTAGGGCCAGGACATCCAACTTCTTTTCATTCATAACATCGGCAATCATCTCTTTCTTATCATCGCACTACATCCACGCACATTCAGACAACCCAATTTTATAAAGTTTTTCTTCTTCTCGTTTTAGTAGATTTGTACAGGAGAAGGGGTTACTAGCCCATTGCTCCCGGCATCTTAGTCGCCTCATACGACACGCATGGCTTACGGAGGAAAGATTCTTTTCCACTTCCCCATGGACAATAGAGAAAATAAAAGGAACAAGAGCTATTAAGAAAAGAAGAAAACCTAGATGTGTGTATGTATATATATGCATGTGTATGCCAGTGTAGTGTGACCTAAAGTGTAAGTAGAAGTAGCTAGATATACCTGTTATCCAGCGTGTTTATGAGACAGAAAAAAGACACCAGCAATCCTACCATCATGTAAAACAGTTTCAGGTTTCTGTTTCACAGTCACCTGGCAGGACGGTAGTACCTCCCTGGGTGGTTGCTGTCTACCAACCTAGAAAGGATATAGGAAAGTATTGGTTTGGAAATAGGGTAAATGATGAGTGGAACAGTCTACCTAGTAGGGTTATTGAAGCAAGGACCTTGGGTAGTTTCAAATTTAGGTTGGATAAATTCACGAGTGAGAGGGGTTGGATTTGAGTGGGAGTTGCACATGAGTAAACAGAATTATCAAAACTTATTTCTTAGGTAGCATTGAAGATTGGGTTGAACAAATATCTTGTTAGTGGGATGGAATGTGAAGGACTTGCCTAGTATGGGCCAACAGGCCTGCTGCAGTGTTCCTCCTTTCTTATGTTCTTTTCAATTGTAATTTTTTAATTAATTTTCATTATTGCTTAAAACAAGAAGTTGTCATAGTAACAAGTAAAGGAGGCCCCACTTATACAGCAGGTTAGGTTCCAGGCGACTGTTGTAAAGCAAAACTGCTGTAAAGTTAAACACATCCTTTCTTTTCATTTTCAAATGCATATAAAAGTTTAGGCCTAAAAATGCATATACAGTACAGTCCCGAGTTTCGTAAAACTTCACTCCTGAAGTCTGCTCAGCGTCATTACCAACGAATTTACCCCCTTTAAAGGGAAAAAATGTCACGTAGGTTAGTCCATTTCAGACCCCAAAATACACTTCCACAAGCACTGACAATATTATACTTACATAATTGTACGTTTTCCCGGGGGTTTACGAAACTCGGGGTCCACTGTACGTACACACATTACTTAAAATAATAATAATAATAATAATAATAATTTTATTTTGACATGATACAAGGTTGTACTACATAGTTCTAGGTATACATGCGGTGTTCATCCTTAGCTTATAATGAGTGATGAATATATTTATTGTAGGAAGTCTGAATAAATGAAGATAATTGAGGGGTCTGGGATAGTGACAGTTGGGAGGGACTTATTCTCAGCTGTCATATCTGAGTGCCTCTGCAAAGACAGTGATTATGTGATGAGTGAGGTGAAAATGTTGAATGATGATGAAAGTACAATGGACCCCCGAGTAACGTAAAAACTTCATCCCAGAAGCCTGCTCAAGTGCCATTACCGAATGAATTTATTCCCTTAAGGAATAATGTCACGTAGGTTAGTCTATTTCAGACCCCCAAAAATACACTTCCACAAGCACTTACAATATTATACTTACATAATTGTACGATATTCGGGTGTTCATTACTCGGGGTCCACTGTATGTATTTTATTTTTTGGGATTTTCTTTCATTTTGGGTCACCCTGCCTCGGTGGGAGACGGCCGACTTGTTGAAAAAAATTGAAAGCAGCTGTATTAGCGAAACACTGTAAAACAAAGTGCTGTAAAGCGAGGCGCACTTGTACCCAAGTTAGAACTAAAAGATTAATGTAACCATCATGAAGGGCCACAATTACTATATATTACAAGAACTATACCACTGAACTTGTTGGAACAATCTCCTGACCATACCTATGTTTACTGGCAGAGATGACCTCCTCTTGCTGACCATTCATCAACAATCTTTCATTGGGCTGAAAATAAGAAAACATTATCAAATGTTGGTGATTTTAAAATATATTACAAAATATGCAGAATTTCTATTCACCCTTGAAAACCCTTGTTCTTCCCACAATAACCTTCCCAATGTAATGTTCACTTAATAATGAGACCTCTTGAAACCCAGCATTCATCCCACAATAACCTTCCCAATGTAACGTTCACTAAATAACGAGACCTCTTGAAACCCAGCATTCTTCCCATAATAACCTTCCCAATGTAACGCTTCACTCAATAACAAGACCTCTTGAAACCCAGCATTCTTCCCACAATAACCTTCCCAATGTAACGTTCACTCAATACCGAGACCTCTTGAAATCCAGCATTCTTCCCACAATAACCTTCCCAATGTAATCTACAGTGGACCCCCGGCTAACGAAAAACTTCATCCCAGAAGCCTGCTCAAGTGCCATTACGAACGATTTACTTCCTTAAGAAATAATGTCACGTAGGTTAGTCTATTTCAGACCCCCAAAATACACTTCCACAAGCACTTACAATATTATACTTACATAATTGTATGATTTCCGGGGTGTTCGTTAGCCAGGGGTCCACTGTACACTCAATAACAAGACCTCTTGAAACCCAGCATTCTTCCCACAATAACCTTCCCAATGTAACGCTTCACTCAATAATGAGACCTCTTGAAACCCAGCATTCTTCCCACAATAACCTTCCCAATGTAACGCTTCACTCAATAACGAGACCTCTTGAAACCCAGCATTCTTCCCACAATAACCTTCCCAATGTAACGTTCATTCAATATTTCACATCTCCTATTTGGACCCTCGGTTTTCGTTGAAAATTCATTCCAGAATGCTGTTTGAGTGCCATTACCGAACGAATTTGTTCCCATAAGGACAAATGTAAATTAGATTAGTCGTTTCAGAACCCCAAAAATACACTTACAAAAGCTCTTACAAAAATACATTTTCATAATTGTTCGAGTTTGGAGGTGAACGAAACCCGAGGGTCCACTGTAATTAGGTAATACTCATGCTCAGCAAGCTTTTAAAATAGTGTACATGACAACTGGGAAAGATATATTAATACTGTTTCAGCCTTGAGATGAAGGAGAGGTTGTGCAGTATTTCAGTGGTAGAACAATCAGCTCACACCTGAAAGGTTTTAGTTTAGATTCCCTGGATACAAACAGGTAGCATTAAACTACAGACCATTGTCAATAACATGTACAGTATGTGAGGTTATGGAGAAGATTAACAGAAGAGTGGTGAAACATCTAGAAAGGAGTGGGTTCATACATGATAACCAGCATGGCTTCACAGATGGTAAATCCTGACTCACAAACCTACTGGAGTTGTATGACAGGATAAAAGTAAGACAGGAGACAGGGGATACAGAAAGGCTTCTGCTACAGTACCACACAAAGGACTGGTACAAAAGCTACAGCTGAAGCACCTAACAAGAAAATATCAGAGAGCAGCAGCAGCAGCAAGGAAGAAAGTGGTTAGAAAGTATTATTTTGAAGGAGGAGGCAGTTAGGGTAAGATATAAACAACTGTTGGAGGACAGATGGGCTAGTGAGAGTATAGGCAGTGGGGTAGAAGAGGTATGGGGTAAGTTTAAGAATCTAGTGTTAGAGTGTTCAGCAGAAGTTTGTGGTTATAGGAAAGTGGGTGAAAGAGGTTTTTACAAAGTAGAAGTGATGTAAGGAGGAGGAGTATATGGAGAGAAAAAGAGAGGTTAAGAAAGTGGTGAAGCAATGTAAAAGAGAGCAGATGAGAGGGTGGGTGAGATGTTATCAACAAATTTTGTTGAAAATAAGAAAAGTTGTGGAGTGAGATTAATAAGTTGAGAAAGTCTAGGGAAAGAATGGATTTGTCAGTTAAAAATAGGAGAGAGAGTTATTAATTAAATGGAGAGTTAGAGGTATCGGGAAGATGGAGGGAATATTTTGAGGAATTGTTAAATGTTGATGAAGATAGGAAGCTGTGATTTCGTGTATAGGGCAAGGAGGAATAACATCTTATAGGAGTGAGGAAGAACCAGTTGTGAGTGTGGGGAAGTTTGTGAGGCAGTGAGTAGAATGAAAGGGGGTAAAGCAGCGGGATTGATGGGATAAAGATAGAAATGTTAAAGGCTGGTGGGATATACTTTTAGAGTGGTTAGTGTTTTCATTTAATAAATGTATGGAAGAGGGTAAGTTACCTAGGGATTGGCAGAGAGCATGCATAGTTCCTTTGTATAAAGGCAAAGGGGACAAAAGAGAGTGTAAAATTATAGGGAATAAGTCTGTTGAGTCAAGTATTAAAAACCATATGCCTCCATTCACTCCTATCAAATACGCTCACAATGCTTGCTGGAAGTCCAAGCCCTCGCACACAAAACTTCCTTTACCCCCTCCTCCAACCTTTCCTAGGCCGACCCCTACCCCGCCTTCCCTCCACTACAGATTTATACACTCGAAGTCACTCTGTCTCGCTCCATTCTCTCTACATGTCCAAACCACCTCAACAACCCCTCCTCAGCTCTCTGGACAATCGTTTGTAATCCCGCACCTCCTCCTAATTTCCAAACTCCGAATTCTCTGCATTATATTCACACCACACATTGACCTCAGACATGACATCTCCATGCCTCCAGCCTTCTCCTCGTTGCAACATTCATCACCCATGCTTCACACCCATATAAGAGCGTTGGTATAACTATACTCTCATACATTCCCTCTTTACTTCCATGGACAAGGTTCTTTGTCTCCACAGACTCCAAGTGCTCCACTCACCCTTTTCCCTCATCAATTCTATGATTCACCTCATCCTTCATAGACCCATCTGCTGACATGTCCACTCCCAAATATCTGAATACATTCACCTCCTCCATACTCTCTCCCTCCAATCTGATATCCAATCTTTCGTCACCTATTCTTTTTGTTATCCTCATCACCTTACTCTTTCCTATATTCACTTTCAATTTTCTTCTTTACACACCCTACCAAATTCATCCACCAACCTCTGCAACTTCTCTTCAGAATCTCCCAAAAGCACAGTGTCATCAGCAAAAGCAACTGTGACAACTCCCACTTTGTATTTGCTTCTTTATCTTTTAGCCCAACACCTCTTGCCAAGACCCTCGCATTCACTTCTCTTACAACCCCATCTATAAATATATTGAACAACCACGGTGACATCACAGATCCTTGTCTAAGGCCCACTTTTACTGGGAAATAGTCCCCTTCCCTCCTACACACTCTAACCTGAGCCTCACTATCCTCATAAAAACTCTTCACTGCTTTCAGTAACCTTCCTCCTATTCCATACACCTGCAACATCTGCCACATTGCCCCCTATCTACCCTATCATACGCCTTTTCCAAATCCATAAATGCCACAAAAACATCTTTACCCTTATCCAAATACAGTGGTACCCCGACTTACGATGGTCCCCAAACACACCCTTTTATGTAAGTTGATTTTTTTAAATGCTTTTGTAAGTGTAATTTTGGGGGTCTAAAAGGACTAGTCTATTTTACATAATTTCTTATGGAGAAAAAATTCGTTTGGTAATGGCACTTGAACAGCATTCTGGAATGAAAAATATCGTAAGTCGGGATACCACTGTACTGTTCACCTATATGTTTCACTGTAAACACTTGGTCTACACACCCCTACCTTTCCTAAAGCCCCTTGTTCATCTGCTATCCTGCTTTCTGTCTTACTCTTAATTCTGGCAATAATAACTCTACCATACACTTTACCAGGTACACTCAACAGACTTATTCCCCTATAATTTTTGCACTCTCTTTTGTCCCCTTTGCCTTTATACAAAGGAACAATACACGCCTCTGCCAATCCCTAGGTACCTTACCCTCTTCCATACATTTATTAAATAATAGCACCAACCACTCCAAAACTATATCCCCACCTGCTTTTAACATTTCTATCTTTATCCCATCAATCCCAGCTGCCTTACCCCTTTCATTCTACCCACTGCCTCACGAACTTCCCTACACCCACAACTGGCTCTTCCACACTCCTACAAGATGTTATTCCTCCTTGCCCTACACACGAAATCACAGCTTCCCTATCTTCATCAACATTTAACAACTCCTCAAAATATTCTCTCCATCTTCCCGATACCTCTAACTCTCCATTTAATAACTCTCCTCTCCTATTTTTAACTGTCAAATCCATTTGTTCTCTAGGCTTCTCAACTTATTAATCTCATTCCAAAACTTTTCTTATTTTCAACAATACTTGACGTGCTGTTGGAGTGTGAGCAAAGTAACATTTATGAAGGGATTCAGGGAAACCGGCAGGCCGGACTTGAGTTCTGGAGATGGGAAGTACAGTGCCGGCACTCTGAAGGAGGGGTGTTAATGTTGCAGTTTTATAATTGTAGTGTAAAGCACCCTCTGGCAAGACAGTGATGGAGTGAATGATGATGAAAGTTTTTTTTTCGGGCCACCCTGCCTTGGTGGGAATCGGCCGATGTGTTAATAAAAAAAAAAAAAAAAAAAAGTCTGTTGAGTATACCTGGTAAAGTGTATGGTAGAGTTATTATTGAAAGAATTAGGAGTAAGACGGAGAGCAGGATAGCAGATGAACAAGGAGGCTTTAGGAAGGGTAGGGGTGTGTAGACCAAGTGAAACATATAGGTGAACAATATTTAGATAAGGGTAAAGAGATGTTTGTGGCACTTATGGATTTGGAAAAGGCATATGATAGGGTGGATAGGGGGGCAATGTGGCAGATGTTGCAAATGTATGGAATAGGAGGTAGGTTATTGAAAACGGTGAAAAGTTTTTACGAGGATAGAGAGGCTCAGGTTAGAGTATGTTGGCGAGAGGGAGATTATTTCCCAGTAAAAGTAGGCCTTAGACAGGGATGTGTGATGTCACCATGGTTGTTCAATATATTTATAGATGGAGTTGTAAGAGAAGTGAATGCTCGAGTGTTGGCAAGAGGTATGGAATTAAAAGATAAAGAATCTAACACAAAGTGGGAGTTGTCACAGTTGCTCTTTGCTGATGACACTGTGCTTTTGGGGGATTCTGAAGAGAGGTTGCAGAGGTTGGTGGATGAGTTTAGTAGGGTATGTAAAAGAAGGAAATTAAAAGTAAATATAGCAAAGAGTAAGGTGACAAGGATAACAAAAAATTAGATAACGGAAGATTGGATATCAGATTGGAGGGAGAGAGTATGGAGGAGGTGAAGGTGAACGTCCAGATATTTGGGAGTGGATGTGTCAGCAGATGGGTATATGAAGGATGAGGTGAATCATAGAAGTAACGAGGGGAAAAAGGTGAGTGGTGCACTGAGGAGCTTGTGGAGACAGAGAACTTTATCCATGAAAGCAAAGAGGGAATGTATGAGAGTATAGTTATACCAACACTCTTGTATGGGTGTGAGACATGGGTTGTGAATGTTGTAACAAGGAGAAGGCTGGAGGCAGTGGAGATGTCATGTCGGGAGGGCAATGTGTGGTGTGAATATAATGCAGAGAATCCGTAGTTTGGAGATTAGGAGGAGGTGGGGATTACCAAAACTATTATCCAGAGAGCTGAGGAGGTTGTTGAGATCGTTTGGACATACAGTGGACCCCGGTGTTCGTTCCAAAACACTCCCTTTTATGTAAGTGTATTTTTTAAATACTTTTATAAGTGTAGTTTTGGGGGTCTAAAAGGACTAGTCTACTTTACATTATTTCTTAAGGGAATAAATTGATTGGTAATGGCACTTGAACAGCATTCTGTTACGAAAAATGGACGAACACCGGGGTCCACTGTATAGAGAGGATAGAACAAAATAGAATGACTTCAAGAGTGCATAAATCTGTAGTGGGGGGAAGGCGGGGTAGGGGTCGGCCTAGAAAAGGTTGGAGGAAGGGGTAAAGGAGGTTTTGTGTGCAGGGGCTTGGACTTCGAGCAAGCGTGCGTGAGCGTGTTAGATAGGGCGAATGGAGACAAATGGTTTTTAGGACTTGACGTGCTGTTGGAGTGTAGGCAAGGTAACATTTATGAAGGGTTTCAGGAAACCGGTGGGCCGGAATGATTTCTGGAGATGGGAAGTACAGGTGCCGGCAGTCTGAAGGAGGGGTGTTAATGTTGCAGTTTTGTAGCTGTAGTGTAAGCAGGCCTCTGGCAAGACAGTGATGGAGTGAATGATGATGAAAGTTTTTCTTTGTCGGGCCACCCTGCCTTGGTGGGAAACGGCCTATGTGTTAATAAAATAAAAATATATTGAATATGGCAAAATTGTACTAACAAGCAATACTTCATGAATTTATGCAGCTACAGGTTTGATAACCTTCCCTCAAAGTCATCTCAAGCTTTAAGTTGTATAATAATAATAATAATGACTCAATAAGGCTGTAGCTGCAGTTTTGCCTGCCTTAACTTTCATATTTTCAGGTACAGATGTACAATATTTCCTAGGTAGTAGGTTGGTAGACAGCAATCGCCAGGAGGTACTACCGTCCTGCCAAGTGAGTGTAAAACGAAAACCTGTAATTGTTTTACATGATGGTAGGATTGCTGATGTCTTTTTTCTGTTTCATAAACATGAAAGATTTCAGGTACATCTTGCTACTTCTAATTACACTTAGGTCACACTAAACATGCATATACAAGCATATATATATACACACCCCTCTGGGTTTTCTTATACAGTGGACCCCCGGTTAACGAAAAACTTCATCCCAGAAGCCTGCTCAAGTGCCATTACGAACATTTACTTCCTTAAGAAATAATGTCACGTAGGTTAGTCTATTTCAGACCCCCAAAAATACACTTCCACAAGCACTTACAATATTATACAGTGGACCCCGGTACGAAATTAATCCGTTCAGGAGCTATTTCTCAACCCGAACCTTTCGTAATCCGAACCCTTATTTCCCATAAGAAATAATGTAAATACAATTAATCCGTTCCACAAAAAAAAATTCACACAAAATATACTATAATATAAATAACATTTACTGTACTTACCTTTATTGAAGAGACTTGCAGACATCTGGAAGATAGGGTGGATGACAGGGGCAGGATGTTAGTGGTTGGAAGGGGAACCCCTCCAAAAGTACTTCAGGTGTCAAAGCCCTCTCTGGGGTTACTTCCTTCTTGGTCTTTTAATGCCACTAGGACCAGCTTGAGAGTCACTAGACCCCTGCCTGGTGAAGTAACTGTCCACAGTCCTCTGTTTCTGGCGACTCTTAATACTTTTCTTAAGTGCAACATGGCTCTGTCACTGAAGTGGTTGCACAGATGGCTCATTTCAGCTTGCTCAGGGTGGTGTCTTTCAATAAATGTCTGCAACTCATTCCACTTTGTACACATCTCCTTAAGCAATGAAGAGGGCACCTCCTTCTCTCTCTCTCCCTCCTCCTGTGAAGCAATAACCTCAGTTGTGGTCTTTTGCTGTTCCAGATGAAGGTCTTGCAGCTCTTCAGTTGTTAGCTCTATCCTATGCTCCTCCACCAACTCTTCCACATCCTCACCACTCACCTCCAACCCCAGGCTGTTCCCCAATGCCACAATATCTTCCACAACAGGCACAGGGTCATCAGGGTCAGGGTCAGCCTCAAATCCTTCAAAATCCCTTTTTCAACACAATCCGGCCACAGTGGTCTAAAAGCAGAGTTCAAAGTCCTGGAAGTCACTTCCTCCCAAGCCTTACCTATAAGGCGTATGCAATGCACGATATTGAAGTGATCTTTCCAGAACTCTCTTATGGTCAATTCAAGTCATTGGTCACATTAAAGCACTTCTGAAACACTGCTTTGGTGTACAGTTTCTTGAAGTTTGCAATGACCTGCTGGTCCATGGGCTGGATGAGAGGAGTGGTGTTAGGAGGCAAGAACTTCACTCTGATGAAACTGAACTCATCAGGCAACAACTCTTCCCAAGTTGTGAGGATGAGCAGGAGCATTGTCCAGTACCAGGAGGCACTTGAGTCCCAATTTCTTTTCCAGGAGGTATTTCTTCACACTAGGGCCAAACACTCCAGTCACCCATTCCTTGAAAATCTCCGTAGTGACCCATGCCTTGGTGTTAGCCTTCCAATGCACACACAAATTATTCTTGTCAACACTGTTTCTTGAAGGGTCTTGGATTTTCTGAGTGATACACCAGTAAAGGCTTCACTTTAAAATCATCACTGGCATTGGCACACATCATAAGAGTTAGCCTGTCTTTCATAGGCTTATGTCCTGGCTGTGCCTTTTCCTCCTGAGTAATGAAGGTCCTGTTGGGCAGTTTCTTCCAAAACAGGCCTGTTTCATCACAATTAAACACTTGTTGGGGGAGGAATTCTTCAGCCTCTACGAACCCCTTAAATTCACTCACAAACTTTTCAGCTGCACGTTTGTCTGAGCTAGCTGCCTCAACCATGCCTCACAACACTGTGTATGCCACTACGTTTCTTAAACCTGTCAAACCAGCCTTTGCTGGCTTTAAAATCACTCGCCTCACAACTGGTTGCAGGCATTGTCTTGACAAGATCTGCGTGCAACTTACTTGCCTTTTCACAAATTATCGCCATAGAAATACTATCACCCGCTATCTGTTTTTCATTGATCCACACCATCAGTAACTTCTCAACCTCATCCACTGTTTTCGATCTTTGTTTCGTTAACATATCAACCCCTTTTGCAACATTAGCTTCCTTGATCTCATTTCTCTTTGCCAGGATAGTGCCGATAGTCGATGCGCTTTTCTTGTACATCCTGGCAAGATCACTCAGACGTACACCACTCTCATATTTTTCTATTACAGTATCTCTTTCTTCAGTTCGATGGTGTTCCTCACTCTCTTTACCACTGGGGTGCCACTAGGAAGCTTCTTTGGACCCATGGTGACTTATTTCACAGTGACAATCACTATATACCACCAAAAAAGACACCAAATGTATTGTGAATGTTTGAAAGAGCGCGCTAGGTAATGTTCTCTCAATGGTAAACAACGCTTCACTGGCGTCCCGCGCAGGCCAGGCATGGAACAGGTGGACAGGTCTAATACGTTTCGCTATCCGATAGCGGAAAAAGCTTTTGTTATGCGATTTTTTCGTTATCTAAACCTTTCGTTACCCGGGGGTCCACTGTATTTACATAATTGTACGATTTCCGGGGTGTTCGTTAACCAGGGGTCATCTGTATTTTCTTAATACTAGTTCTTGTTCTTGTTTATTTCCTCTTATCTCCATGGGGAAGTGGAACAGAATTCTTCCTCTGTAAGTCATGCGTGTCGTAAGAGGCGACTAAAACGCTGGGAGCAAGGGTGTAGAAATTTGTCTTGGGACTGCCTCCTTGTAAGCTGCCCCACTGGCAAGCACTGTTGACACCGACACTCTGAGATTACTCCTCTCAGGCTCACAAGTGGCTTATGGGACAGATTTCCAAATAACTGCAGCTGCGAGAATTCCCCACCTACATGCACCACCTAAAGGGGTTTAACTTACTTGATGGAGAAGAAATTGTCACCTAGTCTTCCAATCTCCCTAAGCTTTAGTCCCCTTCAAATCGATGACAGGCAGACAGTGCTATGTTCTGCAAGAATTCAAGTTGTATTAGTGTCCTGCCTGAAACTCAGAAATCCCTAACTCCAAGAGGTTATCTTCTAAGCAATATCTAAGCAGTATGGGACACTAGCTTCCAGACTTGTACTTAAGAGATGACGCTGATACATACCAATGTAATAGCATGCGTCTGCTCGAGACCCACAGTTAACTCACTCACATTTCCCCCAGAAAACTGGCCAGATACTGAGAGAAAGAAAGTTATTGTCTTACTGTAGTGGATCTGGATGGAGAAAGATATCCACAGTACTTCGGGATGTCTTCTCCGAGATTCCCAGGTCTGATGTTGGAGACACGTGGGTTTGCCGTGCAGCTGTATACGGCACTTGTTGATCGGTTGGTGTCTAATCTAAGAAGAGCGCAGGTCATGCCTTGTGAGTCTCTCACTGCTTGACCTCCGCATGGGATTGCCATTTCTCGCTGGCTTGTATAACCTAATGTTCGCCTATTGAGGCCTAAATCTTCCTATGTTAAGGTGCTAGAACTACATTATTAATATCTAAAATTGCCTCAATAATCCTAATATTAGTCACTACCTGTACAAACCTACCAAGACCTTCCTAGGAGAGTAAATCTATCAATTAATATGTGCAATCTCCTTACCTTCGCCAACTCCAGTGTGTGTGTTGTTTGGGTGGGTGTGTGGGTTCATAAACTCCAAGGACCTACCGGTGTCAGGTTAAGGTTTCATACGGCTTATTTACCCTGTGGAACTTTTAGCAAGGAAATAAGTTTCCACAAAGAGGCTAGTAACCCCTTCTACTAAAGTTAAAAAGAGAATTTTTTTTCTTTTTGGGTCCCCCTGCCTCGGTGAGATGCGGCCTGCTTGTTGAAAGAAAGAAAGAATGTACAGTATTTATATGAACTAGTTCTTACATGGAAAAAATTATCTCCACTAAGATCAAAAATCAGATAATGAAAAATAGTGGAGATAAAATCTATGACTATCAGGAAATGCATAACATAATGTAAGTTAAGCTTTTTTTTCATTTTAACACGCTGGTCGTCTCCCACCGAGGCAGGGTGACCAAAGAAACAGAAACACATTCACCATCATTCACACTATCACTGTCTTGCCAGAGGCACACAGATAGGTAAGTTTAGATGCCCCTCTAAACAGCATAATAAGGAGAAAGAGAATACAGTGAACCCTAGGAAATCGAACAGCTCGGTAATCGAACATATCGGAAATAGAACAAGAAAATCAATTTCAGTAATCGAACACATTCCGCTAATCGAACAAGTGCATACCAGACCTGTCCGCCAAGGCGCTCTTGGGTGCCTCACCGTGCAGGCGTCGGGAGCCAGTCTAGCATTGTTTACACTTGAGTGAATAATACCCTGCACACTCATCCAAACATTTCACAATTAATTAATTGTGTTTGGAGTTTGTTCATTAAGTGCGACTGTGAAATAAGCTACCATGGGTCCCAAGAAAGTTCCTAGTGGTACCCCTGTGGTGAAGAAAGTGAGAAACACCATAGACATGAAGAAGGAAATAATACAAAAATACGAGTGATGTGCGAATTTCTGAGCTTGCCAAGATATATGGCAAAAACAGGTCAACTATTGCTTCTATCCTGGCTAAGAAGGAACAAATCAAAGAAGCTGATGTTGCAAATGGTGTTAATATGCTAGCCAAAAATAGACCACAAATAATCGAAGAGGTTGAGAAGTTGTTGCTGGTGTGGATCAAGAATAAAGAGTTAGCGGGTGATAGTGTGTTGGAGACAATCATTTGTGAAAAGGCAAGCAAGATGCATGCTGATCTTGCAAAGAAAATGCCTGCAACCAGTGCTGATTGTAGTGTGAGCGAATTTAAGGCCAGCAAAGGCTGGTTTGAGAGATTTAAGAAGCTTAGTGGCATACACAACGTGGTAAGGCATGGTGAGGCTGCCAGTTCAGACAAACGTACGGCTGAAAAATTCATTACTGAATTTCAGGACTACATAAAGACTGAAAATTTGAAAGCCGAACAAGTGTTCAATTGTGACGAAACAGGCCTGTTTTAGAAGAAAATGCCCAACAGGTCCTACATTACATAGGAGGAAAAGGCACTGGCAGTACACAAGCCTATGAAAGACAGGCTAACTCTCATGTTGTGTAGTAATGCTAGTGGGGATTTTAAATTGAAGCCTTTACTGGTGTATCTCTCAGAAAATCCCAGTGTGTTCAAGAAACACAATGTCGTCAAATATAGATTGTGTGTCTTGTGGAGAGCTAGTCAGAATGCATGGGTCACAAAGCAACTTTTCAGTGAGTGGATCCATGAAGTGTTTGGCCCCAGTGTGAAAAAATACCTAAAGGAAAAGGAATTGGGCAAAAAGTGCCTCCTGTTACTGGACAATGCTCCTGCACATCCTCAAAACATGGAAGACCTATTGTGTGAAGACTTCAGATTTATAAAAGTAAAGTTCTTGCCTCCTAACACCACTCCTCTTCTCTAGCCCATGGACCAGCAGGTCCTTTCCAACTTCAAAAAACTCTACACAAAAGCAGTTTGAAAAGTGCTTTGAAGTGACCTCGGACACTCAATTGACCCTTAGAGAGTTCTGGAAGAATCACTTCAATATCTACAACTGCATAGGCCTTATAGGTAAGGCTTGGAATGGAGTGACTTCCAGGACTTTGAACTCTGCTTGGAGACCATTGTGGCCAGGTTGTGTCCAACAGAGGGATTTTGAAGGGTTTGAGGCTGACCCTGACAACCCTGTGACTGTTGTGGAAGGTATTGTGGCATTGGGCAAATCCTTGGGTTTGGAGGTGAGTGGCGAGGATGTGGAAGAGTTGGTGGAGGACCACAGGGTGGAGCTAACACTGAAGAGCTGCAACAGCTGGAACTGGAAGAGCATCAGACCAGAGTTGAGGCTATTGATTCACGGGAGGAGGAAGAGGGACTGGTTGAGGTGCCTTCTTCAGAGATTAAGGAGATTTGTTCGAAGTGGAACGATGTTCAAAGGTTTGTTGAGAAACACCACCCTGAGAAAGCTAAAACAAGCCATATCAGCAGCATGTTCAGTGACAAAACAATGTCCTACTTCAGGAACATGTTAAAAGGCACCAGAAACAGAGGACTGTGGACAGTTATTTTGTGAGACAAGTGTCCAGTGACTCTCAAGCTGGTCCTAGTGGGATTAAAAGACAAAGAAGAGATATAACCCCAGATAGGGCTTTGATATCTGAAGTCCTTTTGGAAGGGGATTCCCCTTCCAAACACTAACCCCTTCCTCCCTCACTCCTCCTCCCTATCTTCCATATGCCACCAACAATCTTCAATAAAGGTAAGTAAAAATACATGCATTTATTTACTAATACCTTCAGTAGTATGTAATTCTTTTGTGTATGTAGAACTATAATTAATATCATTAAAATGAATTATTTTTTAATATTTTTGGGTTTCTGGAATGGATTAATTGTACAGTGGACCCCTGAGTTTCAGTCACCTCGGAAATCGAACAATTATGTAAGTTTAATATTGTAAGTGCTTTTGTATGTGTATTTTTGGGGGTCTGAAGAGACTAATCTAATTTACATTTTTCCTTAAGGGAACAAATTCATTCGTTAATGGCACTTGAACAGCCTTCTGGAATGAATTAGGACAGAAACTCGGGGGTCTACTGTATTTCCATTATTTCTTATGAGAAATATTAATTCGATTATTGAACATTTTGAGTTAAGAACAAGCTCCTGGAACGGATTATGTTCGATTTCCGAGGGTCCACTGTAGATGCACAAAGTAAACTAAAACTTTTATTAAAAGACTTACATTTACAGACAATGAAGGCAGCGCCTCTCCATCTTGTCCAGCTGGTTGACATTTTGTGGAAGATGTTAAGTGTACAGATGGATTATTTAAGTAGTAATCAGTGACACTACTAATTCTTCTGACAGTAAGAGCTTCAACCTGTTACAACACATTACAAGTCTTTAATACCAACTCTTTAATATCTTGATAACTTGTCTACACTTTAATGAATGCATTTGACTGACATAATTTACTATTACTATAATAAAATATCAATAATAATAATAATAATGATATTAATAATGATCACAATATGTAATATGTAAAAGAAGGAAGTTAAAAGGAAACAAAGGAAAGAGCAAGGTGATGAGAGTAACAAAAAATTTAAGTAATGAAAGATTGGATATCAGATTGGAGAGAGGGAGTGAGGAAGAAGTGAATATGTTAAGATATTTGTGAGTGGAGGTGTTGGCAGACGAGTCTATGTAAGACGAGGTAAACCATAGACTGGTAGGAGGAAAATGGTGGGTTGTGCACTGAAGCATCTGCGGAGACAACGAACATTATCTAAAGAAGCAAAATAGAAGAATGTATAAAAGAATAAAGGTACCAACACTCTTATATGTGTGTGAAGCATGAGTTTTAAATGTTGCAGCAAGGAGTAAGCCGGAAGCAGTGAAGATGTTGTGTCTGAGGGCAATGTATGGCATGAATAATATGCAGAAAATTCATAATTACTAAAATTATTATCCAGAGAGCTGAGGAGGGGTTGTTGATGTTCTTTGGACATTTAGAGAGGATGGAACATAATTGGATGACTTGGAGGGCATATAAATCTGTAGTGGAGGGAAGGAGGGGTAGGGGTCGACCTAGGAAAAGTTGGAGGGACAGGGTAAAGGAAGTTTTGTTGTGAGGGGCTTGGACATCCAGCAGGTGTGAGTGGAGAGAAGTGTTTTTAATGACTTGACATGCTGTTGGAGTGTGAGCAAGGCAACATGCATGAAGGGATTCAGGGAAACTGGTTAGCTGGACTTAGAGTCCTGGAGGTGGGAAGTACAGTGTCTGCACTCTGAAGGATGAGCACAGAGGCTGTATTTCACACTGTCATATAAACTGTGATGCCCACTCACTTCTAGCAAGACAACTATTGAATGAAAAAAAGGATGGTGAATGGGTTTCCTTCTTAGGGTCTGCCTACCTGGTCAGCCTATATGGTCAGCCTATCTGGTCAGCCTATCTGGTCAGCCTACCTGGTCAGCCTATCTGGTCAGCCTACTTGGTCAGCCTATCTGGTCAGCCTACCTGGTCAGCCTATCTGGTCAGCCTACCTGGTCAGCCTATCTGGTCAGCCTATATGGTCAGCATATCTGGTCAGTCTACCTGGTCAGCCTATCTGGTCAGCCTACCTGGTCAGCCTATCTGGTCAGTCTACCTGGTCAGCCTATCTGGTCAGCCTACCTGGTCAGCCTATCTGGTCAGCCTACCTGGTCAGCCTACCTGGTCAGCCTACCTGGTCAGCCTACCTGGTCAGCCTACCTGGTCAGCCTATCTGGTCAGCCTACCTGGTCAGCCTATCTGGTCAGCCTACCTGGTCAGCCTATCTGGTCAGCCTACCTGGTCAGCCTATCTGGTCAGCCTACCTGGTCAGCCTCTTTTGGTAACAAATGGACAATACAGTAAAAAAGAAATTAGTTATATTTACTTCCTGTTGAAATTTCTTTTCTGCCTCTTTCTCTCTGTGTCGCATCATCCTCTCTTGTTCAGTCAGTGCCAGTTCCACCTTCAGTTTCAGAGGTGACTTACAGTGCAGTGCAGCTATCATCGACATTACATCCCTTTGAAAACAATATAAATGATAACCCACATGATTTTACTGTTTTTTTTTTTTTGCATGGCACAGACAAAAGTATCGCTTGCATGAATACAATTTTACTTAGACTGTGTATCCTGGTATAAACAACTGAGGATAACCCAAGATAGACAAGCAGTGTTGCTTATTTCCAGTAATATCTCTGGTCCTTCAGTATAATGCCGCCCTCAACAAATGGCTAACTCCTACATACACTGCTTATTAACTACTACACAAGAGACATGTATGCACTGATCAAGACATTTAGTAAGGAAATGTTTTGCCATAAGTAAATGTCTTGATCAGGACATGTGTGTGAAGGTGTCCTGTGGCCTGGTTGATAATGCTCTTGCCTCACACACTGAGTCTCCCTGATAATCCCTGGCTGGGGATTTCCTTAAAATACCTGCTGTCCTTGTTCACCTAGCAGTAAGTAAGTACAGTACCTGGGTGTTAGTGGACTGATGTGGGTGGCATCCTGGGGAACAAAATTGAAGGACCTCAATGGAAATAAGACAGACAGTCCTTGATGAGGCACTGACTTTCTTGGGTTATTCTGGATAGCTAACACTCTGGGATTAAAAAGCCCAACAAAATCTTATCTTACCTTACCTACAACTTATTGGTATTGGTATCACCATACCATTTCCACCTATTCTCTTTTCTGTCACTGCTGTTGGTGTGAAGTCATGACCAATCTTTGACTGGTGCTTCCTACTAAGGCTTTTCTTTATGAATTATTTTTCAAAATCCATATAAAATTTTCTTAACTCAGGAAACTTTTAAAACTAATATTTTCTGTATACGTTAGAGGACACCGACACATCACTCAACTATCTTCACCACAACACTCAGAAATTTTACTTTCTATACACAGGAGAGGATGTCATGTACATGTGTGTTTCTGCACATGTGCATGTGTGTTTCTGCACATGTGCATGTGTGTTTCTGCACATGTGCATGTGTGTTTCTGCATATGTGCATGTGTGTTTCTGCACATGTGAATGTGTGTTTCTGCACATGTACATGTGTGTTTCTGCATGTGTAAGCATGTGACATATGTAACACTGGTGTGGCAGCAACATAAACAATAATAACCATAATAAAAAATATGAAACATAGAGATTTAAGTAATTTCTGTTCGTCAATTCATTAATGAAGCAATACTTAAGTAAGGTTTACAATACTTAAGTAAGGTTTACAATACTTAAGTAAGGTTTACAATACTTAAGTAAGGTTTACAATCTCTGTCTTATTCAAAACTCCTATCTAACATCTAGATACTGTATACAGAAGGAAATTTCAAATATGGAACAAGATGTAGTAATTTTGATCTGCTTAATTAATTAAAATACATAGTAAAAACCTCAATTTAAAGGACCCCGATTTGATGAATTCTGGATTTAACGGACAATGCACGTTAAATCCAGAAATGCCCATTACTGTTACCATCATGGATAACAATTTTATCATTCAGATTTAATGGACAATTAGCATTAACTTTATTTTTAGCCTTAAAATAATTATCTTAGTCCATATATTCATATTTGTTAGTGGTTAACAGCAAATGTTTTTTGTTTTTGGTAATTGCAATAGCTTATTTCTCTATGTGCCCCTTATGAATGCAATTATCGATCCTGATATCAACCTCTTATTGAACTGCACAAATAATCCTAACAGTAATTGCCATTATTACACTGCTAGTCAGGCTAAAACTCTACTCAGTTCCAGCAAGAACATTACAGTTTTCAACTATAATGTTAGATCACTGAGTAAACACTATGATGACCTCCTTGCATTACTGAAGTCTCTAAATGCTACTATAACTTTCATTATTCTTCCTGAAACCTGCTGGTTCAAACAAGATTTGACAGACATATTTACCATACCTGGTTACACAGCCATTCATAACTGCAGGCCTGACCAACCAGGAGGAGGCACTGCCATCTATTACTCTGATGAATTGGAATGTATGAAATCAACTTGCACAAGGGACGAAAATGGCAAATACATAATAGCTAAATTCACATCAAAAAACCTTAAGAAATCTATAACAGTTGGAACAATCTACAGTTTACCACACTCTAATACATACACTTTTAGTAGTAACCTTAGAAACATGATAACTGAGTCCAAGTTGAATAAACACCACCTGATACTTACAGGAGACTTTGACATAAACCTCATCCAAGCAACTGACCCTCCAGTAGATGATTTCACAAACACTATGAACAACTGCTTCTTGCTACCTTCTATAACTAAGTCAACAAGAATCTCTGAGACAAGTGCCTCATTACTTGACCATATCTGGATCAACACAATATCCCCACTACAAGCAGGTATAATCACAGACAACATTACAGACCACTACCCAACCTTTCTCATAACCAACTTATGTAAATTGCCTCAAGAAACAAGAAAGATCTCATTTCGCCTGCATGGTGAGACATCGGTAAACAATTTAATATTAGCACTAGGTGACGTTGATTGGCAGCGAGAGTTAGCTGACAGCAATAATATTGACGAAGATGTCAAAACTTTTTTACATAAAACCCTAAACCTCTTTAACGAAGCAGATCACGGAAAAGAGACTAAACAGTTCATGGCTAACAGATAGTATCCTCAAATAAATTGATAAAAAGCACCAAATTGAAAAGCAGTTCAGATTAGGCCTGATTACTAAAGAACTGGCTAAATGATGCACATCAATAATCACAAAACTAATACGAAAATCAAAACAAATGTATGTACGTATTACGAAAATAGATTTATTGAAATAAAAGGCAATATGAAAAGTACGTGGCAAACCCTCTCCAAAATTTTGGGCTCTAGGAAACTGTTTGGAAACAGAGAGATAAACTTACTAGCTCAAATACCCAGCCGAAAGACTACCTCACTGGCAACTACCCAAATACTATATATCTAGCTCCAACTAATTCTACTGAAGTCTCACTCATCATTAAATCATTAAAAAACAAAGCAGGAGATCTGGATAACTTGCCACCATTCAAATACGTATAAAAAAGCTGCACGTGCTGTCACCCATTATTGCAACAATGTTTAAGAAATCTGTAGCATCCTCAACCTCCCCATTTATACTCAAGACTTGCCCTTACTTTCTAAAATATTCGAAAAAATAATACACAAACGACTTTACTCCTACCTTATATCCAACAACATACTTAACCCCTGCCAGTTTGGGTTTAGACAAAAAAAAAGTACGAATGATGCTATTATACAAATGCTTGAACTTATATATACAGCTCTCGATAATAATGAATATCCCTGGGGCTCTTCATTGACCTACGAAAAGCATTTGATACAGTCGACCACAATCTCCTGCACCTAAAACTAAATCATTATGGTATCAGAGGACACTCCCTTGGAGTCAACTCCGCTATCCAGCCTGTAGCTGTAGGAGTACCCCAGGGTAGTGTCCTAGGCCCACTCCTCTTTCTCATCTACATCAATGATCTCCCCAATGCATCCCAACAACTTAAACCAGTTCTATTCGCAGATGACACTACTTATGTCTACTTCCATTCAAACCTAACTGTAAACAATGAGCTGCTAAAAATATATACAGTGGACCCCCGAGTTTCGACCACCTCAAAACTTGAACAATTATTCTTTTTTTTTTCAACAAGTCGGCCGTCTCCCACCAAGGCAGGGTGACCCAAAAAGAAAGAAAATCCCCAAAAAGAAAATACTTTCATCATCATTCAACACTTTCACCTCACTCATTCATAATCACTGTCTTTGCAGAGGCGCTCAGATACGACAGCTGAGAATAAGTCCCTCCCAGCTGTCACTATCCCAGACCCCTCCTTTAAAGTGCAGGCATTGTACTTCCCATTTACAGGACTCAAGTCCAACTAAATCAATTAACTGGTTTCCCTGAATCCCTTCACAAAATGTTACCCTGCTCACATTCCAACAGCTCGTCAGGTCCCAAAAACCATTTGTCTCCATTCACTCGTATCTAACACACTCACACATGCTTGCTGGAAGTCCAAGCCCCTCGCCCACAAAACCTCCTTTACCCCCTCCCTCCAACCTTTTCGAGGACGACCCCTACCCCTCTTCAGCCCTCTGACTAATACTTTTAGTAACTCCCCACCTCCTAATTTCCACACTCCAAATTTTCTGCATAATATTTACACCACACATTGCCCTTAACCCTTAAACTGTCCACACGTAGATATACGTTCACTCGCGTAGCTGACCGAACGTAGATCTACGTTTTTTTTCAAATGCTTTTAACCTTGCCACGATAAGCCTGAGTTGCCTAGAGATTAGAGAATGGGTCTGTGCACTCAGTGTGTGTAGTATTACAAAATGTGGGAATGACAGACAAAATGCACTCTTCATTTTAAAGAAAAAGAACAATTTATTTTTCTCAAAATACTCGGTCAGCTACGCGAGTGAACGTATATCTACGTGTGGACAGTTTAAGGGTTAAACAGGACATCTCCACTGCCTCCAGCCGCCTCCTCACTGCAGTATTTGCAACCCATGCTTCACACCCATATAAGAGTGTTGGTACCACTATACTTTCGTACATTCCCTTCTTTGCCTCCATGGATAACGTTTTTTGTCTCCACAGATACCTCAACGCACCACTCACCTTTTTTCCTTCATCAATTTTATGGTTAACCTCATCCTTCATAAACCCATCCGCTGACAAATCAACTCCCAAATATCTGAAAACATTCACTTCTTCCATAATCCCTCTCTCCAATGTGATATCCAATTTTTCTTTATTTAAATCGTTTGATACCCTCATCACCTTACTCTTATCTTTTGTAAATGTATTTTTGGGGGTCTGAAACAGACTAACCTACTTTACATTATTCCTTATGGGAACAAATTTGTTCGGTAATGGCACTTGAACAGCCTTCTGGAATTAATTATGGCCGAAACTCGGGGGTCCACTGTACTTGGATGATGACCCATAAACTCACTCTCAACATACACAAAACATACTTCATGCTGTTTGGCAACAGAGCCTTAAATATCCACCTAAATATATTGATAAATGGTTCCCCTATATCAAGACACACTGAGAGCAAGTTTCTAGGTCTTCTTGACTGTAATCTTAAATTTCATTCCCACATCCAACATATATCTAAGAAAATTTCCAAATCAGTAGGCATCCTTTCCAAGATATGATACTATGTACCACAAACAACACTCCTTACCTTATATAGTGGACCCCCGGTGTTCGTGATGCTCCAAACTCGAACAATTATGTAAGTGTATTTTTGTAAGTGCTTTTGTAAGTGTATATTTGGAGGTCTAAAAGGACTAGTCTAATTTACATTATTCCTTATGGGAACAAATTCGTTTGGTAACGGCACTTGAACAGCATTCTGGAATGAATAAATCACGAACACAGGGGGTCCACTGTACTACTCTTTAACCCTTTGGGGGTCGGTGCCGTACTAGTACGTTTTACAAGCAGGGGTTGGTGCCGTACTAGTACGCGTAAATTCTAGCGGCCTCAAATTAAGTGGGAAACGGCTGGTAGCCCTACATATGAAAGAATGGGTCTATGTCGTCAGTGTGCGCAGTATAAAAAAAATCCTGAACCACACACTGCATAATGAGAGAGAAAAAACTCCAACCGTTTTTTTTGTTTAAAACAGCACCTTCGCAGTCTATTTTCGTATGGTATTTATTGATGTATTCTTGTTTTCTTGGAAGATATATTACAGAAATAGAGATGATTTTGATTGGTTTGACAATGACAAGTACCTTGAAATTAAGCTCAAAGTAGCGAAAATGTTCGATTTTTGATGATGTTCAAGAGTAAACAAATCACACCATGCGTCCAATACACATCAACTGGCGAGTCTAATATTAATGCACAAGTGCTCTGATATTATTTATACCATTTTTACAATGATGCAGTTGTATACATAACAGTAAATCTTCTATTTTTTGTGAGAATAAAAATTCAAAATAAAAAGCAAAAGTAATGTAAGAGGGGCCTGGAGACGTGACTAATGAACAGAGATGATGTTATTTTAATGCCAGGAATGTCTGCCTTGTTTATTCTGGACCCTATTTTGAAATTGGCATCGTTTGAAATTTGTGTGAAATTGGCCAAATTGCCATATTCTGACCACTATTTTGGGTAGTGTAAATTGATAAATAGGCTGTTTCTTGTACTCAATCAATAGAAGAAATGTTGTTCTAGCGAAATAGCTATAATTTTAGTAGACTGAAACATTGGAATTTGCCGAAAATAGGGCTCAAAGTGAGCGAAATCACAGATGCGTAAATGTTGTCGATACCGCTAACTTCGCGAAAGCATAATTCGTTAGTTTTCGATAAAATTTCATAATTTTGGTGGCGTTATGATCGGAAAAAGATTCTCTATCATTTCATAATAAAAAAATATTATTTTTTTTTCCAAAAAAAGTTTTGACCCCAGGAACAGGTTTCCGAGAAGGCCTGTCGACCCCCAAAGGGTTAATACAGTGGACCTCCGAGTTTCGTAAACCCCGGAAATCGTACATTTATGTAAGTATAATATTGTAAGTGCTTGTGGAAGTGTATTTTTGGGGGTCTGAAATAAACTAACCTACGTGACATTTTTCCTTAAGGGAGTAAATTCGTTCGGTAATGGCACTTGAGCAGACTTCAGGAGTGAAGTTTTTACGAAACTCGGGGGTCCACTGTATATGCTTACCTCACCTATGGTATTTGTGCCTGGGGATCAACCACAGCCAACCACCTTAAACCTTTAACCCTTTGACTGTCGGAGGCCCCATTCTGAAACTGTCATTCTATGTCGCAAAATTTTTGAAAAAAATAAATTATGTTTTCTTATGAAATGATAGAGAATCTTTTCCTGATGGTAATGACACCAAAAGTACGAAATTTGATGGAAAACTTACGAAATTACACTCTCGCAAAGTTAGCGATGTCGCCGATATATGTATACACATTGGCAATTTCGCCGACTTTGAGCACTATTTTCGGCCAATTCCATTGTTACAGTCGACCAAACTCATAGCTATTTCTTTAGAACTCTATTTGTTCTATCGACTGAGTACAAGAAACCACCAATTTACCGATTTCAACTACCCAATAGTGGTCAGAATTTGGCAATTTGGTCAATGTCATGCAAAATAAAAAAGATGTCAAAATAGGGTCCAGAATAAACAATGCAGACATTCCTGGCACTAAAATAAGATTTTCTCTGTTCATTAGTCATGTCTTTAGGCCCCTTTTATATTACACTTGCTTTCTATTTTGATTTTTTATTCACACAAAAAATAGAAGATTTACTGTTATGCACACTACTGCATTATTGTAAAAATGGTATAAATAATATCAGTGCACTTGTGTAAGAATATTAGACTCACCAGTTAATGTGTATTGGACACATGGCGTGATTTGTGTACTCTTGAACATTGGCAAAAATCGAACATTTCCACTACTTTGAGCTCAATTTCAAGGTCATTTTCATCATGAAACTAATCAAAATCATCTCTATTTCTGTAATATGTTTTCCATTCTATCACATGAGACCACGAAAAAGATAATACAACCATAAATACTATACAAAAATACACCTCAAAGTTGGTGTTTTTGATCCAAAAACACGGTAGGAGTTTTTTTTTCTCATTATGCACTGCGTGCTGCAGGACTTTTTTATACAGCGCACACTGACCACACAGACCCATTCTCTCATATGTGGGCCTACCAGCTTTTTCCCGCTTGATTTGAAGCCGCTAGAATTTTTGAGTACATATACGTCCGAAACACTGGCTCGTAAGACGTATATATATGACCGAAACAGTCAAAGGGTTAATAACCCAACAAAAAGCTGCTGTGTGGATGATTACCAGTTCCTGTGCTAGACAGCACACCCCACCACTTTTCAAAAGACTGAACTTGCTAAATATACGAGACATACACTCATATTATTGTGCCTACTACATATACAGAACATTAAATTCCACTATAAACCCTCCACTTAAACTACTCCTTGACAGTTACAACAGAATGCAGTCACAATACATGGCATAAGGCACTCTTCAACATCCCTCGTGTCAGTCTCACACTATGCAAAAATGCTATGCACATAAAGGGCCTGAAGATCTGGAACTCGCTACCAGAACCCCTGACTACACTTATAAATTTAGGACTTTGCTAAAAATCATCTTATCCCTCGATACTAACCAAATCAACCAAAACAACTGCCAACTAGTTATATTATGTGGCCTCTATACTTTTAAACTTCTGTCAGTCCATTAATTATTACTGCCTGAACCATTAATTGTAACAGTTTGTTTTTATTATGTGCAACTTCAAGATTATAAACTTCTACCTTGACTATCTCGCATTAGTATTAAGATTAAATATGATTGTAATCAAGTAAACCACTTGTCTAGTTTTAAGTAATTACTATGTACTATCATCTTGTCTAGTTTTAAGTAGTTACTATGTATTAGGATTAGTCTGGGTGAAATGCCCCGGCATGATAGTGGCTTTCTTTCTAATTAGCAAACCAAAATTGTAATTACACATTGCAACCTTCACAAAGAAATAAACCTTTACTTTACAAATCTCCCGGCCACCCTAATACAGTGGACCCTCGGTTAACGAAAAAAATTCATTGCAGAAGCCTGCTCAAGTGCCATTACCGAACGAATTTACGTCCTTAAGAAATAATGTCATGTAGGTTAGTCTATTTCAGACCTCCAAAACTACACTTCCACAAGAACTTACAAAATTATACTTACATAATTGCACGATTTCCGGGGTATTCGTTAACCGAGGGTCCACTGTAGTCCAACAAATTGAGGTTTCATTGTAACATCATTTAGCCCATCCTAAATACAGTGGTACCTCGACTTACGATATTTTTTCATTCCAGAATGCTGTTCAAGTGCCATTACCAAACGAATTTATCTCCTTAAGAAATGTTGTAAAATAGACTAGTCCTTTTAGACCCCCAAAATTACACTTACAAAAGCATTTAAAAAAATAAACTTACATAAAAGGGTGAGTTTGGGGACCATCGTAAGTCGAGGTACCACTGTATATGCAAGAAAATGAAAATGAACACATGAATAAAAGTGCAAAATAACCCACCTCATGGTGGCCACTTTAACAATAGCCCAAGACACTGGAGAAGACACAAGATCCCTGCTTGACTTCTTAATAAACACACTAAGAACTTTACCATGCTCACTAAACATCATCTTCAGAGACTCCTGTGGTAAAATATTACACTTCATTTGGTTAAATTTGATCAATACACCTTAAATGTTAAAATGTGAGCTCATGTTAAATGTATAAATGTGTATGAGAATAATACAAATATACAGCCTCTACTCACTTAACGACAGAGTTCCATTCCTAAGATCACGTCAGTATACAAATTCGTCACTAAGTGAGGAGCATACTATAATGGTAGTGGGTTTGTGTCAACCATCTTTGATATTGTTTTAATGTCACATTTGCACAATTTATGACATTTTTGGTATATTTTTAAATGTTTATACAGTAATGTACTATACATATATTGTAATAAACAGAATAGAAGAAATCAGCTTTAATATACATTATTTAGGTATGCATAACTGGTCACAGAGCCCGTCGTAAGTCCGAGTCGTCGGTAAACGACTAAGTGAGAAGAGGCTATAATTAATTTCTTTTCTGCAGTATACAGGTAATGTAGTTCACATATAATAAAATATTGGTGGGAACAAAGCCACTAACATGCTGTGCTTCTTCATAAATAATTGTTATAGTATTTTTGTCTTTACTTCAATGGTCATCTCCTGCTAAGGTAGGGTGACCTAAAAAATAAAACACATCCACCATCATTCATTCAACTGCTGTCTTGCCAGAAGTATGCTGATATCACAATTCAGATGACCCTGTGACTGCAGCATCCCCTTACAAATCTTTCAGAGTAGAGGAATTGTACCTCCCACTGAAACATCTCTCTCACCCATCTTTCAGCATACAGGCACTGTACCTCCCACTGAAACATCTCTCTCACCCATCTTTCAGCGTACAGGCATTGTACCTCCCACTGAAACCTCTCTCTCACCCATATTTCAGAGTACAGACACTGTATCTCCCACTGAAACATCTCTCACCCATCTTTCAGAGTACAAGCACTGTACCTCCCACTGAAACCTCTCTCTCACCCATCTTTCAGAGTACAGACACTGTACCTTCCACTGAAATATCTCTCACCCATCCTTCAAAGTACAAGCACTGTACTTCCCACCTCCAGGACTCAGGTTTGGCCAACCAGTTTTCCCTAAATCCTTCATAAGTGTTACCTTGTTCACACTCCAACAGTGCATCGAGCACTGTTACAGTGTTCACACTCCAACAGTGCATCGAGCACTGTTACAGTGTTCACACTCCAACAGTGCATCAAGCACTGTTACAGTGTTCACACTCCAACAGTGTATCGAGCACTGTTACAGTGTTCACACTCCAACAGTGAATATAGCACTGTTACAGTGTTCACACTCCAACAGTGCATCGAGCACTGTTACAGTGTTCACACTCCAACAGTGCATCGAGCACTGTTACAGTGTTCACACTCCAACAGTGCATCGAGCACTGTTACAGTGTTCACACTCAAACAGTGCATCGAGCACTGTTATAGTGTTCACACTCCAACAGTGAATCGAACACTTTACAGTGTTCACACTCCAACAGTGCATTGAGCACTGTTATAGTGTTCACACTCCAACAGTGAATCGAACACTTTACAGTGTTCACACTCCAACAGTGCATCGAGCACTTTACAGTGTTCACACTCCAACAGTGCATCGAGCACTTTACAGTGTTTACACTCCAACAGTGCATCGAGCACTTTACAGTGTTCACACTCCAACAGTGCATCGAGCACTTTACAGTGTTCACACTCCAACAGTGCATCGAGCACTTTACAGTGTTTACACTCCAACAGTGCATCGAGCACTTTACAGTGTTCACACTCCAACAGTGAATCGAACACTTTACAGTGTTCACACTCCAACAGTGCATTGAGCACTTTACAGTGTTTACACTCCAACAGTGCATCGAGCACTTTACAGTGTTTACACTCCAACAGTGCATCGAGCACTTTACAGTGTTCACACTCCAACAGTGCATCAAACACTAACACACATTTTCTAAACATGAAGAGCTCAATAACCAATGGAGACATATACAGAACCACAAATATTATTAATACTATATCAAATCATTAAGCTGAACATAATATAGGCTTTGAAAATACAGGTGAACCTCGACTTATGATATTTCAACTTCACAACGGTGTAAAAGCAATTACTTTGGAGATGAAACTTAAGATAATTACCCAGCATTAAGGCAGCAAGTCCGTAACTTATATTTATTTACTTTTCAATACTGGTATTCAGTTAGTTACAGTAATTACTTGTTTATTTACGTATTCGGTAACAGCAGTTATTTATTTACTTATTTAGCATATCATATTCAAAATATGATATTTTCAACTCATGATGGATTTGTCAGAACGTAACCCCATCATAAGTCGATGACCACCTTTGTACGTACTACATACATTATGACAATATTGTCCTAAACCTGTGTCTGGATTTATTTATATGAATAAATTATTTATTTTATTCAATAAAAAACAGACTTAACAAGAGGTGTCATTTTTTTTGGCAACTTTAATAATATTCTTAATATGTATCAATGTAATGGCAGGAAAGTCTCCAGCTTCCTGCACAATATGTTACTTTTTAATAATGGTACCAGTTAGCCAGACTTGAGTCCTGAAGGTGGAAAATACAGTGCCAGCACTCTGAAGGATGGGTGTTGATATGTTGCAGTTTATTAACTGTAGTGTAGGCACACCTCTGGTAAGACAGTGATGGAGTGAATGATGATGAAAGTGTTTCTTCTTTTTTGGGTCACCCTGTCTCGATGGGAAACAGGCGATGTGTTAATAAAAAAAATAAATCTTGATAATTGATACTGACAAATTGGTTTAAAAAGACATGTGAGCAACACTAGGACATACAGTAGAACCCCCGTATCCACTGATTCAGTATCTGTGGTTTCAGTTATCCACCGTTTACTGTGACCCAAAAATACCTCTTAATTTTGCATAATAATGGCCCCCAAAGTGCAAAAGTAGAGAAGCTGGCAGTTCTTCAAAGCCTAAGAGAAGTGTGAAGTGCTGCCCATCACTGAAAGTGACAATTCTCCACTTATTGTGCATAATTTATCAATTAAACTTTATAATAGGTATGTATAGGACTTATATACAGTGGTACCTCGGTTAACAATGGTCCCCAAACTCACCCTTTTATGTAAGTTTATTTTTTTAATTATTTTGTAAGTGTATTTTTGGGGGGTCTAAAAGGACTAGTCTATTTTACATTATTCCTAATGGGGATAAATTCGTTTGGTAATGGCACTTGAACAGCATTCTGGAATGAAAAAATATCGTTAACTGAGGTACCACTGTATAAGGTTTGCTACTATCCACGGTTTTGGTATCAACGGCAGGTCCTTGGAACATATCCCCCGCTGATATGGAGGTTCTACTGTATTTATTAGAAAACATTTCAGTCCTGGGACTTTGATCAGTCCCACGACCAATTTTTTTTTTTCAACACGTCGGTCGTCTCCCACCAAGGCAGGGTGACCCAAAAAGAAAGAAAATCCCCAAAAAGAAAATACTTACATCATCATTCAACACTTTCACCTCACTCATACATAATCACTGTCTTTGCAGAGGCACTCAGATAAGACAGTTTAGAAGTCCCTCCAAACTGCCAATATCCCAAACCCCTCCAAAATGTTTTCTAATAAATATGTCCCAGTGTTTGCTCATGTGTCTTTTTAGACCACTGTTTAATAATCCTCTATCATCAATTACTTAACGCTAAACTAAATTTTGTCTAATACTATTATCTTTTGACCACTGACTGCAAGATGGGTATGGTGTGCCTAATAGATCTATTATAAAGAGTAAAAATACACAATACTGATACAACATCGACCATTTTGGTACAATGCTGATTAATAATTAGTTCATGTTGGCTCAAACCATCATCATAGGTTTCTTCTTCCTATGTGTGGGTTGTGTAGCTAAACTACTGAACAACTCAGTTATAATTACAAAGAGGCTATGATTACCACCCAATCTTTTAATAAACATTACCAAAAGAGCATAATAAACAAAATAAGAGTGCGACTTCATAATAATTAAGCCATAAATAACTTACTGAGCTGAGTGAGCTGGGAACATTGTTAACAAACAAGCCACGAGACTCTCGCACATATTCCTGACACCTCGCACTACAAAAATACAAATAAAAATATATCAGAAACATTTAGCCATTGTCAAAATAAGAGCAAGAATAAAGGGAAAAAGAAATCAGATGAATAAATAAAACAACAATTAAAAATAAATAATGTTTCTATCTTTGCTATCATTTTCAGTACAGAAGAAATGAGGGTTTAGTTTTTAGTGGAAAAATAAGACAAAAAATGATAGCAACATTTCGAACAATTGAAAACTAAGATTAAAGGACTTTGAATGAAAAATATCTAGAAACAGTGTGAGAAAGCTACTACTGATTCATACTTGAATTATATGTTGTAATATGCCCATCCTGACTCTCCTTATGTAGATAATACTGACTCTCCTTACCTAGATAATACTGACTCTCCTTACCTAGATAATACTGACTCTCCTTACCTAGATAATACTGAGTCTCCTTACCTAGATAATAGTGACTCTCCTTACCTATATAATAGTGACTCTCCTTACCTAGATAACAGTGACTCTCCTTACCTAGATAATAGTGACTCTCCTTACCTAGATAATAGTGAGTCTCCTTACCTAGAAAATACTGACTCTCCTTACCTAGATAATAGTGACTCTCCTTACCTAGATAATTACCTTGAGTTTACCTAGAGAGAGTTCCAGAGGTCAATGCCCCCACGGCCCAGTCTGTGACCAGGCCTCATGGTGGAATCAGGGCCTGATCAACCAGGCTGTTACTGCTGGCCACACGCCTGCTGGTCAGGTACCGACTTTATGTGCCTGTCCAGTGCCTGCTTGAAGACAGCCAGGGGTCTATTGGTAATCCCCCTTATGTATGCTGGGAGGTAGTTGAACAGTCTTGGGCCCCTGACACTTATTGTGTTGTCTCTTAATGTGCTAGTGGCACCCCTGCTTTTCACTGGAGGGATGTTGCATCATCTGCCAAGTCTTTTGCTTTCATAGGGAGTGATTTTCATGTGCAAGTTTGGTGCTAATCCCTATAGGATTTTCCAAGTGTATATAATCATGTATCTCTCCCGCCTGCGTTCTAGGGAGTACAGGTTTAGGAACTTCAAGCGTTCCCAGTAATTGAGGTGTTTTATTGCAGTTATGCATGCCGTGAAGGTTCTCTGCACATTTTCTAGGTCAGCAATTTCACTTGTCTTGAAAGGTGCTGTTAGTGTGCAGCAATATTCCAGCCTAGATAGAACAAGTGCCCTAAAGAATGTCATCATGGGATTGGCATCCCTGGTTTTGAAGGTTCTCATTATCCATCCTGTCATTTTTCTAGAAGATGCGATTGATACAATGTTATGGTCCTTGAAGGTGAGATCCTCTGATTAGTTTTTCGCTCTATTGTGTGGTTGGAATTTGTTTTATACTCCGATGAAGTTTTAATTTCCTCACGTTTTTCCATATCGGAGTAATTGAAATTTCTCATCATTGAAACTTCATATTGTTTTCTGTAGCCCATTTAAAGATTTGGTTGATGTCCACCTGGAGCCTTGCAGTGTCTTCAATGGAGGACACTGTCATGCAGATTCGGGTGCCATCTGCAAAGGAAGACACGGCACTGTGGTTTATATCCCTGTCTATGTCCAATATGAGGATGAGGAACAAGATGGGAGCGAGTACTGTGCCTTGTGGAACAGAGCTTTTCACCATAGCTGCCTCAGACTTTACTCTGTTGACTACTACTCTTTGTGTTCTATTTGTTAGGAAATTATAGATCCATCTACAAACTTTTTCTGTTATTCCTTTATCAAGCATTTTGTGTGCTATTATACCATGGTCACACTTGTCAAAGGCTTTTGCAAAGTCTGTGTATTCTGTTTGTCTTCTAGAGCATTCAGGACCTTGTCGTAGTGGTCCAGTAGTTAGGACAGACAGGAGTGACCTGCTCTAAACCCATGCTGCCCTGGGTTGTGTAACTGGTGGGTAACTAGATGGGTGGCAATCTTGCTTCTTAGAACCTTTCAAAGATTTTTATGATATGGGACATTAGCACTATTGGTCTGTAGTTCTTTGCTATTGCTTTACTGGCCCCTTTGTGGAGTGGGGCTATGTCTGTTCTTTTTAGTAACTGTGGGACGACCCCAGTGTCCATGCTCCCTCTCCATAGGATGTTAAAAGCATGTGATAGGGGCTTCTTGCAGTTCTTGATGAACACGGAGTTCCATGAGTAGTGACTCTCCTTACCTAAATAATACTGACTCCTTACCTAGATAATACTGACTGTCCTTACCTAGACAATACTGACTCCTTACCTAGATAATAGTGACTCTCCTTATCAAGATAATAATGACTCTCCTTACTGAGACAGTACTGACTCTGTAATGCATTACAGTTAAAGTTTAATTAACTACAGTTAATTAAAGTTAAACTGTAATTAAAGTAGCAATAGTATATTACTGTAGTTAAAGTTGTAATAGTATATTACTGTAGTTAAAGTTGTAATAGTATATTACTGTAGTTAAAGTTGTAATAGTATATTACTGTAGTTAAAGTTGTAATAGTATTTTACTGTAGTTAAAGTTGTAATAGTATATTACTGTAGTTAAAGTTGTAATAGTATATTACTGTAGTTAAAGTACGTACTGATAGAAAATTTCTCAAAATTATTGACTCCAATATTTGTGCAACCATTGTCATATAAAATAGTACAGTAGAACCCCCGTATCCATGGGGACGGGGGATTGGTTCCCAGTAGAACCCCTGTATCCACAGGGACGGGGGATAGGTTACCAGTAGAACCCCCGTATCCACGGGGATGGAGGATATGTTCCAAGGACCTGCCATGGATACCAAAACCCTGGATAGTAGCAAACGCTATATATAAGTCCTATATGTACCTATTATAAAGTTTAATTGATAAATTATGCACAATAAGTGGAGAATTATACAGTGGTACCCCGGTTTACGATATTTTTTCGCTCCAGAATGCTGTTCAAATGCCATTACCAAACAAATTTATCCCCATAAGGAATAATGTAAAATAGACTAGTCCTTTTAGACCCACAAAAATACACTTACAAAAGCATTTAAAAAAATAAACTTACACAAAAGGGCGAGTTTGGAGACCATCGTAAACCGGGGTACCACTGTACTTTCACAGTGATGGTCAGCACTTCACAGCTTCTCTTAGGCTTTGAAGAACTGCCAGCTTCTCTACTTTTGCACTTTGGGTCCATTATTATGCAAAATTAAGAGGTATTTTTGGGCCACAGTAAACTGTGGATAACTGAAACCTCTGGTACTGAATCAGTGGATACGGGGGTTCTATTGTATATATTTTAATACCTGCCTCAGAATTGTATTCCTGACATGCATTACTGAGTTAAATATTTGTGTTTACATAGAATTTCACAAGAGTAATCTACAAAAAACCATGAGTGTTAAAGAACTTACAGGTTATTACATCGAGAGAAGTTAACACCTGGTCCAGCAGTGGTTATTCTTGAGTTCTTCAGGTCAAAGTAATCATCGGCTTGTGGATCCCAGTGGTCAAGCTCGTCACACTCTTGTGTCTGAACCTTCACCACTGACTCATTCCTCTCCATATTTCCTGCCTATACATCATGCAGAGTTAGTAACTTGTTCAGCTATCAAAACTTTGGGATACAGTCCCTGGACCCATTATGTACCTCTGTAATCTTTTGACTACCGCCCACAGGATAGGTATGGGCTACATAATAAAGATATTAAACTAAGAGTTAGTAAGTACGCAACTTTATTTAGGCACAGGTAAACATAAGTACAATTATCATACATAGTGTAAATTACCCTCCAGGATAACCCAAAAAAGTCAAAGTAATTTATTTCCATTGGGGTCCTTGAAATTCCCATTAGTATATGGTCATATTCAGTTCGAAGATTCATGCTAAAAATCTGAAATTAGAGGAAAAATGATAGACAAATAAAATTTCTTTGTAGACAAGTTCAGTCCATTATGATCATGAAGTAGATATATCTAAGGTCCTGAGGAACATGAAGTAGATATATCTAAGGTCCTGAGGAACATAAAGTAGATACATCTAAGGTCCTCAGGAACATGAAGTAGATACAGTGGTACCCCGACTTACGATGGTCCCCAAACTCAACCTTTTATGTAAGTTTATTTTTTTAAATGCTTTTGTAAGTGTAATTTTGGGGGTCTAAAAGAACTAGTCTATTTTACATCATTTCTTATGGAGATAAATTCGTTTGGTAATGGCACTTGAACAGCATTCTGGAATGAAAAAATATCGTAAGTCGGGGTACCACTGTATATCTAAGGTCCTGAGGATCATGAAGTAGAAATATATCTACATGGAGTCCTGAGGATAGTCCTTCAGGAGAAAATCAACACTCAAAATTTAATGAATTTCAATATTGAGTTCGATTGAAAAGTTAAAGTTTAGAAAGGATATAGGAAAGTACTGGTTTGGAAACAGAGTTGTCGATGAATGGAACAGTTTAAGTTCTGAACGTAAAATTCCTTTATCATCAAAAATCTCATAAAATCTTTACGAAATATTTCAGTATTCTTGTGTTTTGTGTGTTTAATGTACAGTGATACCTCTCATATCCGAACTATATGGGCTAAGACCGGTTTAGGAAAAATGGAGTTTCTGGATATGAGGGAAAAAATGCACATCCGTACCATTATATCGCCATTGGCGACGGTGTTGTAGGTTTAAAAAACGAGTCCAATGTCGTCTGGTGGTGGGACCAGACACTCTGGGCTCGAATAACAGCCTCCCCTATTTCTGCAGCCATTTTAAGTTGGGCGCCACGAACCATCATACCACTACCACATTGTTGTAGGTACCACTTCATCACGCACTGATCAAGTTCCAAGCTCTGTGGCTTCGCCATCACTTTTCTTTTGGCACTTTTTCCAATTTTTGAGGAGGCAGAAAACGTCCGAACCGCTGTTCAGATGTTTCGGTAATAATTTTAGAATTTTGACCTTTCCCAGGGCCTGTTTAGATATTGCCGAGGTTCGGATAATGGCAGGCCGGATATGCGAGGTATCACTGTACAGTGGACCCTCAGTTAACGAAATTAATCCAGTCCAGGAGCTATTACTTAATTTGAATCTTTCGTTATCTGAAACCTTATTTCCCATAATAAATAATGTAAATACAATTAATTCGTTCCACAAAAAAATAATCACTCAAAAAAAAAAAAAAAATAACATTTACTTACCTTTATTGAAGAGTTGCAGGCATCTGGAAGGTAGAGTTGCTGACAGGGGGAGGGTGTTAATGGTTGGAAGGGGAATCCCCCTCCAAAAGGACTTCAGGTAACAAGTCCCTCTCTGGGGTTACTTCCCTTCTTTTTCTTTTAATGCATGAATGCTACACTCCCTGCATGCCTGCTACACTCCCTGCATGCCTGCTACACTCCCTGCATGCCTGCTACACTCCCTGCATGCCTGCTACACTCCCTGCATGCCTGCTACACTCTCTGCATGAATGCTACACTCCCTGCATGAATGCTACACTCCCTGCATGAATGCTACACTCCCTGCATGAATGCTACACTCCCTGCATGAATGCTACACTCCCTGCATGAATGCTACACTCCCTGCATGAATGCTACACTCCCTGCATGAATGCTACACTCCCTGCATGCCTGCTACACTCCCTGCATGAATGCTACACTCACTGCATGAATGCTACACTCCCTGCATGCCTGCTACCACTGGGGTGCCACTAGGAAGCTTCTTTGGACCCATGGTGACTTATTTCACAGTGACAATCACTAAACCACCAAAAAAGACACCAAATATATTGTGAATCTTTGAAAGAGCACGCTAGGTAATGTTCTCTCAATGGTAAAAAACGCTTCACTGGCGTCCTGCGCTTGCGCGGAGCAGGCGGACACGTCTAATACCTTTCGGTAACCGAGGAATTTTTCGCTAACCGATTACGAAAAAAGCTTACGTTTTCCAAAGCTTACGTTAACGGAACCTTTCGTTAACCGAGAGTCCACTGTATGTATATGTATGTAGATATTTAGTGAAGAATATACTAGTAACCTTCTGTAGTACACTTAAGAGGTGCTTGATTATTATTATAATCCTGTCTGAGGACCACCTGTTTGAAGACCACCTGTGAAGTCCACCTGTGAAGACCACCTATCTGAGGACCACTTTTCAATATTTAAGGAAGTACAGTGGTACCTCGAGTTACGATGGTCCCCAAAATCGCCCTTTTATGTAAGTTTATTTTTTTAAATGCTTTTGTAAGTATATTTTTGGGGGTGTAAAAGGACTAGTCTATTTTACATTATTCCTTATGGGGATAAATTCGTTTGGTATTGGCACTTGAACAGCATTCTTGAACGAAAAAATATCGTAACTCGAGGTACCACTGTATATAAAAATGAGCTATAAACCCGTATAAAAGGATGTGTTATTTGGCGTTTTGGAGGCATGGTTGAAATGATAAGGTCTTCGGAGGCTTCTTACTTTATTTGTAATAAAGGTGCGAGTAACAGGCTGCGTGTCTGTGGCCATGGCCCAGGGCCATGCGCCTTGCGAGAGGGAGAGGAGTAGGCCTGTTGTCTGAGTGTCTGGGTGCCAAGTGAGGGAGAGGTAGGGGTGAGGCAGACTCACATGGGTATGCCTACCAGATTTGCCCTCTAGCGGAATACTATGGAAACTAGCATGGCGCGAAATATGAACTCAGCTGGCAGACAGCATGGACTGTCTATGCAGACAGTCAAGCTGTCTACATGTATGGGTCATACAAATGCCATAATAACATTAACGAGCGGAAGCACTAAACTTGTACGGTTTGTACAGCATCAAGAGAATGTAGGTGATTAGGCAAGAGTTGGGTGGGAGATGACATAAGTCGTATCATCAGCAAAGAGAATCGGTTTCAGGTGTTGGGATACATTGGGAAGATCATTGATGTATAGGAGGAAGAGCAGGGGACCAAAGACACTTCCATGTGGTACTCCAATATCAAGAGCCTTCATCGACACCAAGGCATTAAGAGAGAATGCCATTATTATTATATTTTGAGAGGAAGTGCTAAACCAGTAGGGGTCATACAGCACCTGGGAAAATTTGAGGCAATTAAGATCGATCCAAGATATTGATATTGATATCTATTTATTTCTCTGTAAAAAATTACAATGTGTGTTTTACATTTAAATGACAATACAGTAATTACAAAGATGGCCGTTAGCATGCCTGGCATGCCTGGGCATGCTAGGCATTTCGGGCATACTTAATACTAGAGCTTAATCTATACTATTACAGATTACATATGAATACAAATTTCAAGCTATTAAATAGATTTACAATAGTGAGGTAGTTTAGAATAATCAGATTGTACTATCAATTACAAATGAATACGTTTCAAATAGTGAGGTAGTGCAGAATATTTAGATTGTAAAATTAATATTAAGAATGGTTTTGTCTTGGCATGTTACATAGTTTCTATTAAAGCTCCTATATTGGAGTATACAGTGGACCCCCGAGTAACGAGCATAATTCATTCCAGAAGCCTGCTCAAGTGCCATTGCCGAACGAATTTTCTCCCTTAAGGAATAATGTCAAGTAGGTTAGTCCATTTCAGACCCCCAAAAATACACTTACAAAAGCACTTACAATATTATACTTACATAATTGTATGATTTCCGAGGTGCTCGTAACTCGGGGGTCCACTGTATCAGGCAAACTTAAGACTTGTTTGAGATTTATTAGACAATAGCTATATTCGGGATTTTATGTTTACTGTCCTGTGGGCAGTGTTGGTGGAGATGAGGAGGATGTGTGTGTGTGTGTGTGAGTGAATCAGTGGTTTTCATGTGTTTAGGTGATGGTGGGGTGTGTTAGTGAGATAAGATGTTTTTTGATGATAGTGTTGAAAATGAGTCTGCAGTTCTGGAGTTTTCAGGTAGGGAGTTCCAGATTTTAGGTCCTTTGATGTATATTGAACGTTTGTATAGATTTAGTCGGACACAGGGAATGTCATTGAGATTTTTGTGTCTGATATGTCGATGGGTCCTGTCACAACTATCAAGAAAGTGTTTAAGTTCTGGGTTAATATTGAAATTTATGGTTCTGTACATGTAGGTTGCACAGTAGTAAGTGTGGATGTTCTGTACAGTGAGTAAATTTAGGTCTCTGAAGAGTGGGGAAGGGGGGGGTTGCCTGGGATGGGATTGCATGATAATTCTTACTGCTGCGTTTTGTTGAGTTAATATTGGTTTTAGGTGAGTTGTTGCTGTTGATCCCCAAGCACATATGGCATAGGTAAGGTAGGGATAGATGAGTGAATAGTATAGTGTGAGTAGGGCTGATTGTGGTACATAGTAATGTATCTTAGAGAAGATACAACCGTTTTGGATACATTTTTGTTATGTGGTTGATATGGGTGCTGAAATTTAGGTTGCTCTCAAGGTGTAGGCCCAGGAATTTGCCCTCATTGTGTTTAGCAATAGGAGTGTTGTTAATCATTATGTTCAGTTGTGCAACACCTGGTCTATTACCAAACTCAATGTAGAAGGTTTTGTCAGTGTTAAGTGTAAGTTTGTTGGCTGTCATCCAGGTTGATATTTTTAGTAGCTCTTCATTAACAATGGTGTTGAGTGAGGCAAGAGTTGGGTGGGAGATGACATAAGTCGTATCATCAGCAAAGAGAATCGGTTTCAGGTGTTGGGATACGTTGGGAAGATCATTGATGTATAGGAGGAAGAGCAGGGGACCAAAGACACTTCCATATGGTACTCCAATATCAAGTGGTCGTGTAGAAGAAGTTGTGTCTTTAATGGTAACGTATTGATACCTGTCAGTAAGATAGGCTTTAAAATACATAAGAACGTGGCCTCTTATACCATAATGGTCAAGTTTTTGGAGTAGGATGCCGTGGTCTACTGATAATCCAATTCCTTGGATCAAGATCCCTAAAAGCACGTGACAGCACCAGGACACAAACTGACGAAGAGGTGGGGGCCAGGAGCTGTGTATCGACCCCCTACAACCACAAATAGGTAAGTACTATGTGATATTGCACCAACATTCCATTACTATCATTATTTATCGCTATATCCTGCTATGTCTTATCTTATTCATCTTATCTGGCGGTGAAACACAAACTGATAGCACACTTGTTGTCTTCTAACCTTCTAAAATATTATTTATTTCAGCAAAATACAAATAAAAGACAAAATTTGACCGAAAAATTGAGTTTTGGTGCTTAATATGAGGAAGGAGCTTGGTATTTCTAGTATCAGTGATAGGATTGTCGAGATTAACACTGTACTTGGTATTAGAATGTTAAGAAATGAACCAGACACTGTCACAATGAATCTTACTAAATGTCTAGAAGTAAATACTCACAGATCTAAATGGATTGTGAAAACATGCAATTACATTAAGCTTTACAACCTGCATGAATTGTATCACTGTAGGCAACAAGAGCATTTCACCCCTCCATGGAAGATGTGTTCATTTAATATCACATACCTGCAAGTCCCTCCCAAGAAGCTCATTGCTAGTAATCCCTTCCTTAAATCATTTGTTAAAGCAACTGCTCAAGAAGAAATTTCTCACCTAGTAGTAATAAGTTATCACAAGTTATATACACTGATGGATCTAAACAGGAGTCTTCTGGCAGGGCTGCATCTGCTCTGGTTGCCACCTCCCAAGTTAAGAATAATAATAAATCTGTTGAACTAGGCATAAGAATTAACAACTGGGCGTCTACACTGCAAACTGAATTGTTTGCAATCTTAATGGCACTAAAGCTAACTTATGACACTGAGCTTGACTCTATCATCATTGCTGATTCTATGTCATCACTGAAGGCTCTTGACTCATATAATGACTCTAACAGCATGCTCATTGGAGAAGCCAGGTATAGATACTCAAAAATCCTTGGACAAAGGAATTAATGTACAATTGCTATGGATTCCATCACACATTGGATTACTCCTTCATGATAAAGTTGATATGTTAGCCAAGAAGAGCACCCAGAAGGAGAATGTAGAATATAACTTTGGAATAATATTAGGAATAATATTAGGAGAGAAATAAATAATGAATATGATTGCTATAGGAATGCAGTTAGAAGCCTGAGTAGATCTATAACCCACTATGATAACATGAACGTAGATAAGTATGTTTATGGAGCAACTTGCAATGTGAACAGACTGACTGATGTTGTAGTGGCCAGGCTTACGGCTCAAGTACTGACTGATGTTGTAAGGCCAGGCTTAGCGGCTACAGTACTGACTGATGTTGTAGTGGCCAGGCTTAGGCTTGGCTACAAGTACTGACTGATGTTGTAGTGGCCAGGCTTAGGCTTGGCTACAAATACTTCTGGCAGCTTGGGAGACACAAATGATGATCAAACTAAATGCAAATTATGTGATCAGGCATATGGTCACTGTTAGTTAGTTACCATTTTGTCCTAGGCACATGTCGATTAGACACTAGGCCTGTTGTGTGTACTCACCTAATTGTGGTTGCAGGGGTCGAGACTCAGCTCCTGGCCCCGCCTCTTCGCTGTCCACTACTGGGTCTCAGCTCTCCCTGCTCCATGAGCTTTATCATACCTCGTCTTAAAACTATGTATGGTTCCTGCCTCCACTATATCTTTCTCTAGACTATTCCACTTCCTGACTACTCTGTGGCTGAAGAAATGCTTCCTAACATCCCTTTGACTCATCTGAGTCTTCAGCTTCAGTTGTCCCCTTGTTTCTAGTGTTCCCTCTCTGGAATATCCTGTCACTGTCTACCTTTCGATTCCTGCAGTATTTTGTATTCGTTATCATGTCTCCTCTGACCCTTCTTTCCTCCAGTGTTTAGTCCTATTTCCCTCAACCTTTTTCATAGGACAGACCCCTGAGTTGTGGAACTAACCTTGTCGCAAACCTTTGCACTTTCTCTAGTTTCTTTACTGCTAGACCAGGTGTGGGTTCCAGACTGGTGCTGATATTCTAGTATGTGTGTGTGTGTGTGTGTGTGTGTGTGTGTACTCACCTAATTGTGGTTGCAGGGTCGAGACTCAGCTCCTGGCCCCGCAAATTATGTGATCAGGCATATGGTCACTGTTAGTGTGTGTGTGTGTGTGTGTGTGTAAGGAAACACATCAAAATGTTTCCGCCCCGCCGGGAATTGAACCCGGGCCTGTCTTGAACACTATGTGCTTAATTGTCCACTTATTGAGGAATATAGAGATAGACAGTATAATAACCTATGTGACATGTCAAGATATCTTATTAATGAAAATAAGATACCAGTTATACTAAGCAAATTTCCTAAATTTGCTTGTAACAGATAAGTGAACTGTAGATATAAATCCAAATGTACAATTGTTAACCCTTTTGGGGGCCTAGTGCCTAGGCCTTTTGGCCCGGTGGTCTGGTGGCTAGAGCTCTCGCTTCACACACGGAGGGCCCGGGTTCAATTCCCGGCGGGTGGAAACATTTCAACGTGTTTCCTTACACCTGTTGTCATGTTCACATAGCAGCAAATAGGTACCTGGGTTGTTAGTCGACTGGGGGACAAGATTAAGGACCCCAATGGAAATCAGACAGACAGTCCTTGATGACGCACTGACTTTCTTGGGTTATCCTGGGTGGCTAACCTTCCGGGGTTAAAAAACCGAAGAAATCTTATCTTATCTTGCGCTACCGTCCACAGGATGGATATGGGGTGCACAATAAACTAGCCACTTCGGTGGCAAAATCTAAATCTTCTTCTTCTTCGTTGGGGTTTTATAGGGCCACTGACAGCATAAGCCGTATCGAGCCCGACTTCTCGATGGTACGAGGAAGATTTGTTGCCCAAGGCTGGGCGATGAAAGAAAAGGAACAAAAGTTCCTTTGTAAATAGATAGAAACTTGAGTTTCCGATTAGGTCCGGTGGACCCCCTTGCCAAGCCCCAGCAAAGCGGGACCCCACACCCACACCTGAGTACAGCAACCGGCTTCCCACAAAGACCGTTAATAATTATCCGCAGAGCGGAAAAATGGAGCTGGCTAAAAGTAAGCCGATGAACAGGTGCCCCTCCTGTAGCGTGCCCGGCGGGCAAAATAGATGAGGACAAGCGTCCCAGAGAGAACGGGGGAAATTTGTCACTGATACTCAGGCGAGAGAGAGACGTCCACACCCGACGAAGGCTGGCGCAGAAGTCCAAATCTAAATCTAATCTAGTTGTTGTTGTTGGGGTTTATAGGACCTCTGGTGATGTAGTTGTTAAGGGCCATTAAAGCTCGGGCTTCCTCTACCCCCTCCCCCCCTAGCATATTAATGTTGAGTGCTAAACCCATGTGGTTATTCATCACAAGACGTGGTGAAGGCTTGATCCTCCGTCTGCTGAGCCTTAGACAGACACTTCCTATTTGTTCTATGTCTCCTCCCGCCAGATGAGACCAGTCTCAACAAAACAGTCAGAATCTGACTGTTTAAGTCACCTTCAACAGTCTCCTGTTTGACTCTCTTTACAACAGTGAAATAATGACTATAATTAAGAGGACTGAATGCACCACTAAGTGAACATGGTAATTTAAACACTGTATAATAATTGTCCTTATGAATACCTGTACCTAAATAAGCTTAACGTTTCACCCGTGCTGGGATCGATCCTGGATCCTCAATGTGTGAGCTGAAGACGCTACCAATTAAGCCATATACAGATGTACAAAGTGCCCAGCATAGTGCCAGAGGCTCTCATCAACAAATAACCTCAGCAGTCTATGTTGGTCTGGCAACTCTAAAAGCAGCCTTCAGGAACCTCAACCGGATGGGTCCTACACAGATGACAGCAAGGAAATGAGTGAGTTACTTAAATCCCAGTATGACTCAGTCTTTAGCGAGCCACTAACCAGACTGAAAATCGAAAACCTAAATGATTTTTTTATGAGAGTGCCACAGAACTTGACAGACGCATGCCTTTCTGACATCATCACGACGCCAAATGACTTCGAGAAGGCAATAAATGACATGCCTATGCACTCCGCTCCAGGCCCAGACTCATGGAACTCCGTGTTCATCAAGAACTGCAAGAAGCCCCTATCACATGCTTTTAACATCCTATGGAGAGGGAGCATGGACACTGGGATCGTCCCGCAGCTACTAAAAACAACAGACATAGCCCCGCTCCACAAAGGGGGCAGTAAAGCAATAGCAAAGAACTACAGACCAATTGCGCTAACGTCCCATATCATAAAAATCTTTGAAAGGGTTCTAAGAAGCAAGATCGCCACCCATCTTGATACCCATCAATTGCACAACCCAGGACAGCATGGGTTTAGAGCAGGCCGCTCCTGTCTGTCCCAACTATTGGACCACTACGACAAGGTCCTGGATGCTCTAGAAGATAAACAGAATGCAGATGTTATATACACAGATTTTGCAAAAGCCTTTGACAAGTGTGACCATGGTGTAATAGCACACAAAATGCGTGATAAAGGCATAACAAGAAAAGTTGGTAGATGGATCTATAATTTCCTAACACGTAGAACACAAAGAGTAGTAGTCAACAGAGTAAAGTCTGAGGCAGCTACTGTGAAAAGCTCTGTTCCACAAGGCACAGTACTTGCTCCCATCCTATTCCTCATCCTCATATCAGACATTGACAGGGATATAAGCCACAGTGCTGTGTCTTCCTTTGCAGATGACACCCGAATCTGTATGACAGTGTCCACCATTGAAGACACTGCAAGACTCCAAGCAGACATAAACCAAATCTTTAAATGGGCTGCAGAAAACAATATGAAGTTCAATGATGAGAAATTTAAATTACTCAGATACGGAAAACGTGAAGAAATTAAAATCTCATCGGAGTACAAAACTAATTCCAACCACACAATAAAGCGAAAAACTAATGTCAAAGACCTGGGAGTGATCATGTCAGAGGATCTCACCTTCAAGGACCACAACAATGTAGCAATTGCATCTGCTCGAAAAATGACAGGATGGATAATGAGAACCTTCAAAACCAGGGATGCCAAGCCCATGTTGACACTTTACAGATCGCTTGTTCTATCTAGGCTGGAATATTGCTGCACACTAACTGCACCTTTCAAGGCGGGTGAAATTGCTGACCTTGAAAATGTGCAGAGAACTTTCACCGCACGCATAAGTGCGATAAACCACCTCAACTACTGGGAACGCTTGAAGTTCCTAAACCTGTACTCTCTAGAACGCAGGCGGGAGAGATACATTATTATATACACATGGAAAATTCTCGAGGGCTTAGTACCAAACTTGCACACAAAAATCACTCCGTACGAAAGCAAAAGACTCGGCAGGCGATGTAACATCCCCCCAATGAAGAGCAGGGGCGCCACTAGCACGTTGAGGGACAACACAATGAGTGTGAGAGGCCCAGGATTGTTCAACTGCCTCCCAGCATACATCAGGGGGATTACCAACAAGCCCCTGGCTGTCTTCAAGCAGGCACTGGACAGGCACCTCAAGTCGGTACCTGATCAGCCGGGCTGTGGTTCGTACGTTGGACTGCGTGCGGCCAGCAGTAACAGCCTTGTTGATCAGGCTCTGGTCCAACAGGAGGCCTGGTCACAGACCGGGCCGCGGGGGCGTTGACCCCTGGAATTCTCTCCAGGTAGACTCCAGGTAGACATGCCAAAAGCCCCTAATATGCTGTGCATTGCGGGCATATTTGCAAAGATGAATGTCGTCGGATTGGTGGTATGGGTGGGGGGTTCCTGGCACTAATATCTGTTGTTCTGGAGTGGAGGCCATTAACTGTGGTTCCACTCCAGAAATGATTGCAGTTGGTGTACGATTTCTGTCATTTCCTGCCAGCTTTTTTTTCCTTCCTGGCTCTAAAAAAAACTCTCTCTCTGGAGTGGCTTTGGCTACCCAGGTTTTCCCATGGTCTGGATGTTCTGTGTCGTCTTGTACCCTTTAGGTGGTGTGCCTGGCAATATAGGTTATAGCATTGTCTTTCCTGAACTGATGAGTGACACATTTCAGGGTGGAAAAGCTTACAGAAAGGGAGGTTGCATTTTCCTGTTGTCATATGGACACGGCATTTTCTGGGGTGGTCAAAGTTGCATGTCCCATCTGTTTTCCCAGAAATTCCATGCCTGCAGATACCAAATGCATAATATTTGTATAGGCCTGGTTTGTGTTTGCCTTGTTTTTTTGTGTGACTGTGTTCCCTAATGTATTCCCTATTGGTGCGTGTTTTCCTGTCTCATTTCTATCTTCAGCACTAGTGCTAACATCCCCTTTTGTTCCATCTCCAACACTAGCACCTTCGGGAGCACTGTCCTCCAGGACAACACTAGCACCCTTAGGAGCATTTTCCTCTAGGACAACACTAGCACCCTCATGAGCACTGTCCTCCAGGACAACACTAGCACCCTCAGGAGAACTATCCTCCAGGACAACACTAGCACCCTCAGGAGCAGTTTTCTAGGACAACACTAGCTCCCTCAGGAGCACTGTCCTCCAGTACAACACTAGCACCCTCAGGAGAACTATCCTCCAGGACAACACTAGCACCCTCAGGAGCGCTGTCGTTCAAGACAGCCCCTTCCAAACCACCCATCTTATTTTCCCAGCTGTCATACCATGTTGACATGTCTTTTAAGAAGGATCTTTTATTGGTGTTCTTGTCTTTTAATATAGATGCAATTTCCTCATACAG
>WNWK01008267.1:0-86100 GCA_009830355.1 Cherax destructor | reverse complement strand
GACAGTTTTAGCTGAAGACCAGTCAATATAATGACTGTGATCTCTGACATGATAGAAAAGAGCAGTGTTGGTGTCGGCAACCCTAACACTATTTTTATGCCCCCTGTCTGTCGGGAAAGAGATCAGCCAGTTTCCCCGGGGAAGTACTGAAGAGGACAAGAGGAACAAAAAAGCGTAGACACCAGGAGCATCTATACATGGAGAAGAGGTATGAACTAGATTAGTGTGAAGAGTGTTTAGTCTGGCGAAAAGTAAGTTTGAGGTTTAAACGAGAGTTGTTGAGATTAAAAAGACGGGAAATGTGGGGAAAAGCAGAGAACAGGAGATTTCCCCGGGAGTAGAGAGTTTGGGAGAGAAAAAAGTCCGTTTAGCACGTGAGAAGGCAGTCTATAAAAATGGGAAGTGAACATCAAGGAAAGGAAGAAAGGGAAAAGATTCCCATTCAGTTTTAAACTTAATGGAAGGGGCAAGATTAAAAGGGATCAAGAAATGGAAAGAGACTAGTCATGAGGCCAAAGAGCAAAGATGTCATCTACATAGCTAAGCCAAACTTCTACTCCGGGGAACTCTCCTGTCCTCTGTTTTCCTACATTTCCGGTCTTTCTAATTCAACAACTCTCCGGTTACTTAGACATCAAACTTATTTTCGCCAGACTAACACTCTTCACAGAAATTTCAGTTCATCCCTCTTCTCCATGTATAGATGCTCCTGGTGTCTACGCTATTTCTTGTTCCTCTTGTCCTCTTCAGTACTTCGGAGAAACTGGCCGATCTCTTTCTGACAGACTTAGGGAGCACGAAAGTAGTGTTAGGGTTGCCGACACCAACACTGCTCTTTTCTATCATGTCAGAGATCACAGTCATTATATTGACTGGTCTTCAGCTAAAACTGTCTACCCTACTTCCATCTTTCCTTGTATGAATCTTAGTCGTGGCTTTGTCTCTGTAGATGCCTTCTTTTTCCTTTACACTGTAAAATGCTCCAAACTTCAGAATACCGGTGACTTAACCTGATTCCTTTTTTCCCCTTCTCCCTCTTTCCCTTTCCTCTTTCTCCTGCCTTGGGATTTTGTCCTTTATTATTTCCCCCTCCCTCTGTGTTCTTGCTCCTATCCTCTGTGGGCCCCTAGCTCCCTTGCAGTGCTCCTCTTTCTTAGTATTTGACTGACTCCACCACCACCACTACTACCTCCACCACTTCCTCTCTTCTTCCCGTCAATGTCTGCTGGCCTATATATACTCCCTCCTTTCCATTTTGTTAGTGTGACTTTGTAAATAGTCAAAGTCAGAGCGAAACGTCGTGGTAAGCTCCTCTCTTCTATGTGAGGGTTATTTGTGTATTGTTCCAGTCACGGTATTGTGCCTTTTTTTGTTATCCACTATGAATACCTCCCTAAATCTTGAGCTGAGCTCTTCACATCCTTCCTCGGCGTTCATGTGAGTTTCCCTCCTTCCTTCCTTCCTTCCTCAGTCTGATTACCTGGTCCTTGACTGTTGCTGTCGTTCTCCTGATGTCGCTGTATAACAACTTTGGTTCAGATTTGGCTTTTGGTGCTATGTTATTCTTGTATTGCCGCTGGACCCCTCTCCTTATCCATGCATATTCATTTGTGTGGTGAAGGGGGGGAGGGAAAGTAATTATTTACTTGAGCGTTGAGAGCCAGAATATTTGTGGTTGAGTTCTGTCCTCGAGGCTGCTTCACAAGACACAGTATCCTGACTTCACGTTAACTCGCCCCCTTCCCCCGACACACATACACACACACACACACACACACACACACACACACACACACACACACACACACACACACACATAGGGAGAGCAAAGTTACTAGTTATGGGTGATTTCAATCACAAAGAGATTGATTGGGAAACCTAGAGCCCCATGGGGGTCCTGAATCATGGAGAGCCAAGATGATGGATGTGGTACTGGAAAACCTCATGCATCAACATGTTAGAGACAATACCAGAGAGAGAGGTGGGGATGATCCAGCAAGACTCGACCTAGTATTCACCTTGTGTAGTTCGGACATCGAGGATATCACGTATGAAAGGCCCCTTGGAGCTAGTGATCATTTGGTTCTGTGTTTTGATTATATAGTTGAGCTACAAGTGGAGAGGGAGCAGGAATAGGAAGGAGAAACGAAACTACAAAAGGGGGACTACACAGGCATGAGGAACTTCCTACAAGACGTTCAGTGGGAGAGAGAATTGGCAGGAAAACCAGTAAAAGAAATGATGGAATATGTGGCAACCAAATGCAAAGAGGCAGAGGAGAGGTTTGTCCCCAGGAAACAGAAGTAATGGGAAGACCAGAACGAGTCCTTGGTTCACCCAGAGGTGTAGGGAGGCAAAAGTAAGTGTAATAGAGAATGGAAAAAGTACAGAAGACAAAGGACCCAGGAAAATAAAGAGATTAGCCGAAGAGCCATAAACGAATATGCACAGGTAAGAAGGGAGGCTCAGCGACAATATGAAAATGATATAGCATCAAAAGTCAAGTCTGACCCGAAGCTGTTGTATAGCCACATCAGGAGGAAAACAACAGTCAAGGACCAGGTAATCAGGCTGAGAAAGGAAGGTGGGAGTTCACAATAAACGACCAAGAGGTATGTGAGGAGCTCAACATGAGATTTAAAGAAGTATTTACACAGGAGACAGGAAGGACTCCAGGAATTCAGAATAGGGAGGTATACCAACAAGTGCTGGATGAAATACACACAACCGAGGAGGAGGTGAAGAAGCTGCTATGTGAACTCGATACCTCAAAAACGGTGGGACCGGACAACATTTCTCCGTGGGTCCTTAGAGAGGGAGCAGAGATGTTGTGTGTGCCACTAACACAAATCTTCAACACATCCATTGAAACTGGGCAACTACCTGAGGCGTGGAAGATGGCAAATGTAGTCCCAATTTTTAAGAAAGGAGACAGACACGAGGCATTAAACTACAGACCTGTGTCACTGACGTGTATAGTATGCAAAGTCATGGAGAAGATCATCAGGAGGAGAGTGGTGGAGCACCTAGAAAGACACAAGCTTATAAACGACAACCAGCATGGTTTCAGGAAGGAAAATCCTGTGTCACAAACCTACTGAGTTTTATGACAAGGTAACAGAAGTAAGACACGAGAGAGAGGGGTGGATAGACTGCATTTTTTGGACTGCAAGAAGGCGTTCGACACAGTTCCTCACAAGAGATTAATGCAAAAGCTAGAGGATCAGGCACACGTAACAGGAAAAGCACTGCAATGGATCAGAGAATATCTGACAGGAGGCAACAACGAGTCATGGTACGTGACGAGATGTCAGAGTGGGCACCTGTGACGATTGGAGTTCCACAAGGGTCAGTCCTAGGACCTGTACTGTTTTTGGTATATGTGAATGACATAACGGAAGGGATAGACTCAGAAGTGTCCCTGTTTGCAGATGATGTGAAGTTAATGAGAAGAATCAAATCAGTCGAGGATCAGGCAGGACTACAAAGAGACCTGGACAGGCTGCAAGCCTGGTCCAGTAACTGGCTCCTTGAATTTAACCCTGCCAAATGTAAAGTCATGAATATCGGGGAAGGGCAAAGAAGACCGCAGACAGAGTATAGTCTAGGTGGCCAAAGACTGCAAACCTCACTCAAAGAAAAAGATCTTGGGGTGAGTATAATACCGAGCACATCTCCTGAGGCACACATCAATCAGATAACTGCTGCAGCATACGGGCGGCTGGCAAACCTAAGAATAGCGTTCCAATACCTCACTAAGGAATCATTCAAGACTCTGTATACCATATACGTCAGGCCCATACTGGAGTATGCAGCACCAGTTTGGAACCCACACCTGGTCAAGCACGTCAAGAAATTAGAGAAAGTGCAAAGGTTTGCAACAAGACTAGTCCCAGAGCTAAGGGGATTGTCCTACGAAGAAAGGTTAAGGGAAATCGGCCTGACGACACTAGAGGACAGGAGGGTTAGGGGAGACATGATAACGACATAAAATACTGCGAGGAATAGATAAGGTGGACAGAGACAAGATGTTCCAGAGAGGGGACACAAAAACAAGGGGTCACAATTGGAAGTTGAAGACACCTATGAGTCAAAGGGATGTTAGGAAGTATTTCTTCAGTCATAGAGTTGTCAGGAAGTGGAATAGCTTAGAAAGCGACATAGTGGAGGCAGGAACCATACATAGTTTTAAGACTAGGTTTGATAAAGCTCATGGAGCAGGGAGAGAGAGGACCTAGTAGCAATCAGTGAAGAGGCGGGGCCAGGAGCTATGACTCGACCCCTGCAACCACAAATAGGTGAGTACAAATAGGTGAGTATACACACACACACACAGCCCCGGTGGCCTAGTGGTAAAGCTCTCGCTTCACGCACAGAGGGCCCGGGTTCTATTCCCGGCGGGGCGGAAACATTTCGAAGTGTTTCCTTACATACACACATACATACAACAGGCCTAGTGTCTAATCGACATGTGCCTAGGACAAAATGGTAACTAACACACGAAAGGACACTGTACATTTAAACGAAGTATAATGGCGGGTAAACTCTAAGAGATAAATTGATGGAACGTCCATTATCGGGGCCTTGATGGAACCTAGACTGAAGTCACAATATGACTGTGTTCAGTGAGTCATTTATCAGTCTAAAGATTGACACTCCTAATGATTTTTTTTATGGATGAGTCTCAAAACCCAGCTGACATCTCCATAATTTATGACAATACCCTAACCCCACTTCATTTCGAAAAGATTATCAATTGTATGCCCCTGCACTCTGCCCCGGACCCTGACTCATGGCACTCCATATTTGTCAAGAACTGTAAGAAACCACTATCCCGTACCTGAATACTCTATGGAGGAGGAGCCTGGACACAGGAATTATACCAAAGTCCTTAAAAACCACTGACAACCCCACTCCACAAATGTGGCAATAAGGCAATCGCAAAAAAAACTATAAACAGAGAGTACTGACGTCCCACATTATCAACATCTTTGAGAGAATCCTAAAAAAGCAAGATTACTAATCACATGAAATGTCAACAGTTGCGCAACCCAGAGCAGCATGGGCTTAAAGCAGCCGCTCATAATCACTTGATTATTACAACATGGTCTTGGATGTAGTGGAATACAAACAAAATAAGGATCTACTGTACAGAGACTTTGACAAATTTGTGTAACGGCAAACAAAATGAGTGCATAAGGAATAACTGGAAAAAATCGGAATTTAAATTTGTAACAAAGTGAGCCCAAAGTGTAATAATGAACAGAGTAAAATAAGAGACTGCCATAGTGAAAAATTATGTTCCCAACGCACAGTACTTGCTCCTGTTCTCCTTCTCATATCCGACATAGACGATGCTAGAATCTAATAAGGGTAGCATCCATTGAGGACACAGCAAACCTTCATGATATAAGCAGTCTTCCAGCGGACCACTGACAACATGTTCATTGAGGACAAGTTTTAGTTTCTTAATTATGACCAGAAACTTTACAAGAAATGCCAAGCGAGAAATATCTTTACTTATCAGTCACTTATTCTCTGTAGGTTGTAATACTGATGCACTAACATATTCATTAAAAGCAAGTGAAATTGCAGACCTACAGAATGCACAGAGAACCTTCGCTGCTTGCATAAATTCAGTCAAGAACCTAAATTACTGGGAATGTTTGAAATCCTTCCCTTGGAACATAGACGAGTAAATTTTTTTAAAGGGATTTCTTCCCAAATCTACATACATGAAAGAGGCTCGGCAGACAGTGCTAAATACCCACAATGAAAACCAGAGATGCAAACAGTACACTAAGAGAAAACTCATAAGAGTGAAGGAACCAAGACTTTTCAACACCCTCCCTTCATACATAAGGGATTTACCAACATACATCGTGCTGTCTTCAAGAGAGAACTCGATAAGATTTTCAGGTAAGTTCCTAATCAGCTGGGCTGTGGTGCATACCTGAAGGATTCCTGAAGGATGTTTACGGGGACCAGCGCGTCCACGACCCGAGCCCACACCAGGCCTACGTGAGTCTACCTGGAGGGGCATTCCGGGGATCAACGCCCCCGCGGCCCGGTCCATGACCAGGCCTGGTGGATCAGGGCCTGATCAACGAGGCTATTATGCTGGCCGCACGTAGTCCAACGTACGAACCACAGCCCGGCTAATCTGGCACTGACTTTAAGTATCTATCCAGCTCCTTCTTGAAGACAACCAGGGATCTATTGGTAATTCCCCTTATTGGCCTCCCTATGGATCAAGGCCTGATCAACCAGGGTGTTACTGATAGCCGCACACAGTAAAGTGTACAAACCACAACCCGGCTGATCAAAAACTAATTTAAGGAACTTGTTAAGAGACACGTAAGTTCCGTCTTCTAATAACATGTTCAGTTTTCCACTATAATCTACCTTATCCATAATTACTATCACATTTGCTTTGTCTGTTTCGTAGGTGAAGTCCAGGATCTTTCCTTAATTCATGGTATAACTTAACAAATCTTTGAGAACAACTGTGTTGCAGAGGTCTGAGAACGGTCCTTTATGAAGTGGGTCAATATCAGTGGGGCGACACCTGTGTCCAAGCTCCTTCTCCAGAGAATACAAAAAGCCCAGGATAGTAGTTTCTTGCAATTTTTGATGAATATTGAGTTCCACAAGTCATGTCCTTTGGCAGAATTCATAGGCATGCTGTCAATGGCTTCTTAAAAAGTCAACTGAGGACTGGCTTCATCAGAAATTTTGGACATGTTGGCGGTCACAAGTCGTCTCTCCGTTCATGGTAGGCAAAACTGTTGACCTGCAGAATATGCAGAGAACCTTCAACTGCTCGCATAGATCCAGTTAAACACCTAAATTACTGGGAAAATTTGAAGTCCCTTGAACTGTACTCCTTGGAACCAAGAGAGGTAAATTATAATTTGCACACAAATCGTTCCCATTAAACTGAGAGGCTTGGCAGATGATGCAAAATATCACCACTGAAAAGCAGGGGCGCAGTGGGTACACTAAAGAAAAACTAAGTGTGAAGGGATCAAAATTTTTCGATGCCCTCCCTTCATACATAAGGCAGATCACCAACAGACACCTGAATGTCTTCAAGAAGGAACTGGACAAGTTTTCAAGTCAGTGCCTGATCAGCCAGGCTGTGGTGTTGAACTTCTTGCGGTTAGCATCAACAGGTTGGTTGATGAGGATAGGATAAGGCCGTCCACCGTTAGGACCGGTCTGGGACCTGATCGCGGGGGTGTTGACCCTCGAAATACTCTTCAGGTAGATTCTCGTCCTTGCTGCCCACTCTCACACCAGGTCTACTACACTGCCAATGAAATACTGTATAAAGGACCAAGACCTAAAATAAATTCATAGGAAAATTAAGTGGATAGCTATTGAATATGAGTCAAGTTTTGTTTATCTGTTTTCTTATATGTTCAAGCCTCGTCAACTAGGCTGTTGGTGCTAGCGGCCCAAAGGCTCACAAAGCACATCCATAAACCGATTGAGGCTTGAAAAACACCTTCGTTCCGGCAACATTTCTGATATCTGCTGATGGAATGTTAGGTCTTGTACTACGGATGTTGTCATAGAATTCTCTAATTATAAATAAGGTACCCCTGCTTTTCACTAGGCATATTTTACATTTTCTTCTTTCGTGGAGATATGTGAAGACCACCAAGTAGTCAGCTGGTCACTTAAATTTAAAGCCTATCGCCTATAACAAGGGTCATTAAGGACCAAATGTGTAGTCAACATTGTTGTAATATATGTACTAAAACGATGACCAATTATTGTATATTTATTATTAACAGTTAAACGGAGAGCTAAACACATGTGAATCACTGGGTTTAAACATCGAGATTTATTTCATACTTTAAGGATTAAAGTATTCTTGACTGGTGTCCAGTTGGAAGTAGCCTTAACAACCTTCATGCACTCGACAGTCTTCAAACCTAGCTAATCAACCAACCGTGTGGGTCATTCAGCACGAGGAGTGGTGGAGACTCGACCCGTGTGGGTCAGGTCTTGATCCACCAGGAGGCTTGGTTTGGAACCCAACCACGAGGGCAATGAACCCAGGGAAAAATCCTTCAGGTATCGTTCAATGGTCAAGGCTTGAACCTCTGTTCGTGGTTCAACGCAAGAAGTGGTGGAGGCTTGAACCTCTGTTCGTGGTTCAACGCAAGAAGTGGTGGAGGCTTGAACTTCCGTCCATGTGGGTTACTCAGTTCAAGGAGAGGTGGAAGTTCAACTCTTCGTTCGGGTAGATCATTCAGCAAAAGGTTGACCTGAAGGATACCCGAAGAATGTTTCCGAGACTGCGCCCGCGACCCGGTCTCAGACCAGGCCTCCCAGTGGATCAAGCCTGATCAACCAGGCTGTTACTGCTGGCTGCACGCAATCCAGCCTACGAATCACAGCCTGACTGGTCAGAAAACTATTCTGATGAACTTGTCAAGTTCCCTCCTGAAGACAGTCGGAGGTCTGATGGTAGTTGCTCTTATACAGAGGTCGTTGAGTCATCGAGGACCTCTGATGCTTGTCTTACCTGGTAGTGTACTCGTCGCTCCACTGCTTTTTATTGGAGGTACTTTGCATCGTCTGCCAAATCTCTTGTTTTCATACGGAGTGAATTTGTTGTGCAGGTTTAACACCATTTCTTCCAGGATTTTCCAGGTGTCAATATGATCTACCTTTCTTAGTTACGGTTCCAATATAGTTGAACGGACTTCATACGTTCCCAGTAGTTTACATGTTTGATTGAATGCACAAGGGCAGTGAAAGTTATCTTGTCTTTTTAATATATAGCAGTATTCCAGCCTGGAGAGACAATTGACTTTAAAGGTATCTTCATTGGCTTAGCATCTGTCATCGAAATTTTAATTATTCAACCTATCATTTTCTTTGTGGTAGCAACAACATTGTTCTGGTCCTTGAATGGGAGATCTTCTGACATCAAGTCTCGCACATGGAACTTCCGCTCTACTGAAGGATTTAAGTTTGTCCTGTACGCCTTTTCAATCAACGTCTTCCAGTCTTCCATAGTGGAGCAACTGACACTTGTCCTCGTTGATTCTCATACTGATGTTTGAGGCCCACCGGAAGTCTTGATTTAATATAATATGGAATCTCGAAGATATTCTGGTGTCAACAGTAAAAAGATATTACGGTGCTATGCTTTATATACTTGTCTATGTCGGATACTAGAATGGGTCAAGTACTTTGCCTTGAGGAACACAGCCTTTCCTTGTGGCAGCCTCCAATTTCACTCTACTACTACTCTGAGTTTTATTTGTTAAGAAGATAAATATCCCTCTCCCCACTTATCTAGTTATTCGTTTTGTATGCATTTTGTGCTCTATCACACCATGGCCGGACTTCTTGAAGGCTTTTGCAAAATCAGTGTACACTACCTCCGCATATAACGTGTCTTGCAGTGACTCACAACTCATGTCGTAATAGTGTAGTAATCGTGAAAGGCAGAAGGAACCTGTTCTGCGCCTCACGCTGCCTTGACTGGTGCACCTGTCGCCATTCCAAATGATTGGTAATCTTCTTAGGATTTGTTCATATATTTTGATAACGTGTGAAGTTAGCGTTAGTGGGCTGTAATTGTTTGCAATTGCTTTAATGCCATCTGTATAAAATAGGGCAATATCTTGACATACAATAACTTGACAAACAGTACTGTTACTGGTAAACTTGACACACACAACAGTTCTGTTACTGGTAAACTTGACACGCACAACAGTACTGTTACTGGTAAACTTGACACGCACAACAGTACTGTTACTGGTAAACTTGACACGCACAACAGTACTGTTACTGGTAAACTTGACACGCACAACAGTACTGTTACTGGTAAACTTGACACGCACGACAGTACTGTTACTGGTAAACTTGACACACAACAGTTCTGTTACTGGTAAACTTGACACACAACAGTACTGTTACTGGTAAACTTGACACACACAACAGTACTGTTACTGGTAAACTTGACACGCACAACAGTACTGTTACTGGTAAACTTGACACACACAACAGTACGGTTACTGGTAAACTTGACACACACAACAGTACTGTTACTGGTAAACTTGACACGCACAACAGTTCTGTTACTGGTAAACTTGACACACACAACAGTACTGTTACTGGTAAACTTGACACGCACAACAGTACTGTTACTGGTAAACTTGACACACACAACAGTACTGTTACTGGTAAACTTGAACACACAACAGTACTGTTACTGGTAAACTTGACACACACAACAGTACTGTTACTGGTAAACTTGACACACACAACAGTACTGTTACTGGTAAACTTGACACACACAACAGTACTGTTACTGGTAAACTTGACACACACAACAGTACTGTTACTGGTAAACTTGACACTATTACAAATAAAGAAGCATTTGTAATTAACGACTGTTTGGGATACTAAGTAAAATCTCAGATTTTCAATATTTATTATATTATTATTAATATAAAAACATATAGTACTCTGAATAAAATCATAAATCTATATAATCTGTGTAAAAACATATATAATCTCTTTATACACAATTATAACATAGTAAAAATTCACAAGTAAAAACAATCATAAAATTCAGTGGTGTCAAACGTCGCTGCCATCGTCGTGTCACACAGGACACCACCACACCTCTAGTTATGACACGCATTCTCTTCCGTGTCATCAGACACCCTTGTCTCTGTGTTACACAACACGCCTTCTCTCCGTGTCACACGACACACTCTGTGCCACATGGCACGCCCCCTGTGTCATGACTCCATCTCTAAAACCTTAACACCGCGTCATCCGACACCAACACCAAATCACAAGACTATTCCACTTGTGTCGTGCCACCAGTTGTCACTACATCAATGAACACACACCAGTGACACTACAACACCAGTGACACAACTCAGTGACACTTTCAGGTACAGTCTCAACTCCGGGTACACAGTCTCAGGTACAAAACAGTCTCGGTACACTGTCTCAGGTACAGTCTGGTGAATAAGCCAGTAGTTGGAGTCTAAGGCCGTCACCAGCATGAAGAGTCACTCTCAAGGTCTATCTGTCGAACACTCCAGTTGAGTATCTGGGAGAATTTACACTCTCCAGTTGGAGTTCTGGGAGAGTCTAGGACACTCTCCAGTTGGAGAGTCTGGTGTACACTCTCCAAGGTGTAAGGAAGAGTCTGTACACTCTCCAAGGTGTAGGGAAGAGAGTCCGGTGAGCACTCTCCAATGGTGTAGGGAGAGTCGGAAGGACACTCTACAATAGTGTATGTGGAGAGTCCGGTTAACGCTCTCCAGTGTGAGAGTATAGTTGACACCCTCTAGGAGAGTCAGGTGGACACTCTCTACTAGAGTCTGGTGGACACTCAGTCAAGCCGGCCCGGCAGTCAAACATCAGGTCTGATGACGCAACCCCTTGACTGCCGGCCGGTAAGGTAACTAACTACCTAACAACCATTGTTAGATAAGGGGCCGTAACAGACACACACAACAGTACTGTTACTGGTAAACTTGACACACACAACAGTACTGTTACTGGTAAACTTGACACACACAACAGTACTGTTACTGGTAAACTTGACACGCACAACAGTACTGTTACTGGTAAACTTGACACGCACAACAGTACTGTTACTGGTAAACTTGACACGCACAACAGTACTGTTACTGGTAAACTTGACACGCACAACAGTACTGTTACTGGTAAACTTGACACGCACAACAGTACTGTTACTGGTAAACTTGACACACACAACAGTACTGTTACTGGTAAACTTGACACACACACAACAGTACTGTTACTAGTAAACTTGACACACACAACAGTACTGTTACTAGTAAACTTGACACACACAACAGTATTCTTACTAGTAAACAAGAGCAAACTTGGAGACACACTACATTATCTCCCTCCCATGTTTCACAGCATGTTGGTTAGGTGCTGCAACACAGCGAGCTGTTGCTCTATTAGCGTTCAACTGAACACTGGAAGCTCTGTTAGTGCTACACTGAACACAGGAAGCTCTGTTAGTGCTACACTGAACACAGGAAGCTCTGTTAGTGCTACACTGAACACAGGAAGCTCTGTTAGTGCTACACTGAACACAGGAAGCTCTGTTAGTGCTACACTGAACACAGGAAGCTCTGTTAGTGCTACACTGAACACAGGAAGCTCTGTTAGTGCTACACTGAACACAGGAAGCTCTGTTAGTGCTACACTGAACACAGGAAGCTCTGTTAGTGCTACACTGAACACAGGAAGCTCTGTTAGTGCTACACTGAACACAGGAAGCTCTGTTAGTGCTACACTGAACACAGGAAGCTCTGTTAGTGCTACACTGAACACAGGAAGCTCTGTTAGTGCTACACTGAACACAGGAAGCTCTGTTAGTGCTACACTGAACACAGGAAGCTCTGTTAGTGCTACACTGAACACAGGAAGCTCTGTTAGTGCTACACTGAACACAGGAAGCTCTGTTAGTGCTACACTGAACACAGGAAGCTCTGTTAGTGCTACACTGAACACAGGAAGCTCTGTTAGTGCTACACTGAACACAGGAAGCTCTGTTAGTGCTACACTGAACACAGGAAGCTCTGTTAGTGCTACACTGAACACAGGAAGCTCTGTTAGTGCTACACTGAACACAGGAAGCTCTGTTAGTGCTACACTGAACACAGGAAGCTCTGTTAGTGCTACACTGAACACAGGAAGCTCTGTTAGTGCTACACTGAACACAGGAAGCTCTGTTAGTGCTACACTGAACACAGGAAGCTCTGTTAGTGCTACACTGAACACAGGAAGCTCTGTTAGTGCTACACTGAACACAGGAAGCTCTGTTAGTGCTACACTGAACACAGGAAGCTCTGTTAGTGCTACACTGAACACAGGAAGCTCTGTTAGTGCTACACTGAACACAGGAAGCTCTGTTAGTGCTACACTGAACACAGGAAGCTCTGTTAGTGCTACACTGAACACAGGAAGCTCTGTTAGTGCTACACTGAACACAGGAAGCTCTGTTAGTGCTACACTGAACACAGGAAGCTCTGTTAGTGCTACACTGAACACAGGAAGCTCTGTTAGTGCTACACTGAACACAGGAAGCTCTGTTAGTGCTACACTGAACACAGGAAGCTCTGTTAGTGCTACACTGAACACAGGAAGCTCTGTTAGTGCTACACTGAACACAGGAAGCTCTGTTAGTGCTACACTGAACACAGGAAGCTCTGTTAGTGCTACACTGAACACAGGAAGCTCTGTTAGTGCTACACTGAACACAGGAAGCTCTGTTAGTGCTACACTGAACACAGGAAGCTCTGTTAGTGCTACACTGAACACAGGAAGCTCTGTTAGTGCTACACTGAACACAGGAAGCTCTGTTAGTGCTACACTGAACACAGGAAGCTCTGTTAGTGCTACACTGAACACAGGAAGCTCTGTTAGTGCTACACTGAACACAGGAAGCTCTGTTAGTGCTACACTGAACACAGGAAGCTCTGTTAGTGCTACACTGAACACAGGAAGCTCTGTTAGTGCTACACTGAACACAGGAAGCTCTGTTAGGGCTACACTGAACACAGGAAGCTCTGTTAGGGCTACACTGAACACAGGAAGCTCTGTTAGGGCTACACTGAACACAGGAAGCTCTGTTAGGGCTACACTGAACACAGGAAGCTCTGTTAGGGCTACACTGAACACAGGAAGCTCTGTTAGGGCTACACTGAACACAGGAAGCTCTGTTAGGGCTACACTGAACACAGGAAGCTCTGTTAGGGCTACACTGAACACAGGAAGCTCTGTTAGGGCTACACTGAACACAGGAAGCTCTGTTAGGGCTACACTGAACACAGGAAGCTCTGTTAGGGCTACACTGAACACAGGAAGCTCTGTTAGGGCTACACTGAACACAGGAAGCTCTGTTAGGGCTACACTGAACACAGGAAGCTCTGTTAGGGCTACACTGAACACAGGAAGCTCTGTTAGGGCTACACTGAACACAGGAAGCTCTGTTAGGGCTACACTGAACACAGGAAGCTCTGTTAGGGCTACACTGAACACAGGAAGCTCTGTTAGGGCTACACTGAACACAGGAAGCTCTGTTAGGGCTACACTGAACACAGGAAGCTCTGTTAGTGCTACACTGAACACAGGAAGCTCTGTTAGTGCTACACTGAACATAGGAAGCTCTGTTAGTGTTGAACTGAGACTTCACTCTGATGCTGCTGTGTATACACTTATCACCAGTGTGTATTTTGTAGTGTGCTGCAGTGCTGCCTGTAGTGTGCTGCAGTGCTGCCTGTAGTGTGCTGCAGTGCTGCCTGTAGTGTGCTGCAGTGCTGCCTGTTGTCTACTCAGCTGAGGTGTGGTGGGGTGGATGACTGCAGTTGGTGGGAGGACGATGCAGGAGAGGGGACAGGGTGGAGGAGAGGAAAATGAGACAGGGAAGGGGAGAGGAGGGTGGAGGGTGGAAAAGGAAATGAGACGGGAAGGGGCGAGGAGGGCGGGAGGAAAAAAGGGTGGAGTGGGTATGTACATTTATCAGGAGAGGGCGGCACCACCAATCACCCCTGATAACACCCACCACCCCTACTAGTGTATAAGCTGGGAATTACACTCGAGAATATCTGAGTCACACGTAAATACATTACACTGAGGAATGACTCAGTCACAGGTAAATACGTTGAGGAATGACTCAATACATTACACTGGGGAATGACTCAATCACATGTAAATACATTGAGGAATGTCTCAATACATTACACTGGGGAATGACTCAATCACAGGTAAATACATTGAGGAATGACTCAATACATTACACTGGGGAATGACTCAATCACAGGTAAATACATTGAGGAATGACTCAATACATTACACTGGGGAATGACTCAATACATTACACTTGGGAATGACTCAATACATTACACTGGGGAATGACTCAATACATTACACTGGGGAATGACTCAATATATTACACTGGTTAATGACTCAGTCACAGGTAAATACATTGAGGAATGACTCAATACATTACACTGGGGAATGACTCAGTCACAGGTAAATACATTGAGGAATGACTCAATACATTACACTGAGGAATGACTCAGTCACAGGTAAATACATTGAGGAATGACTCAATACATTACACTGGGGAATGACTCAATACATTACACTGGGGAATGACTCAATACATTACACTGGGGAATGACTCAATACATTACACTGGGGAATGACTCAATACATTACACTGGGGAATGACTCAATACATTACACTGAGGAATGACTCAGTCACAGATAAACACACTACACTGAGGAATGACTAGTTACAGGTGTTTCCCCGTGACAGGAAGTCCGTCATGCTGAACTGACACAGAATGATGATCAGGTTGATGCTCTGTACCTGCTGTGTTAACACCACTGTGTGTACCTACTGTGTTAACACCACTGTGTGTACCTACTGTGTTAACACCACTGTGTGTACCTACTGTGTTAACACCACTGTGTGTACCTACTGTGTTAACACCACTGTGTGTACCTACTGTGTTAACACCACTGTGTGTACCTACTGTGTTAACACCACTGTGTGTACCTACTGTGTTAACACCACTGTGTGTACCTACTGTGTTAACACCACTGTGTGTACCTACTGTGTTAACACCACTGTGTGTACCTACTGTGTTAACACTGTGTGTACCTACTGTGTTAACACCACTGTGTGTACCTACTGTGTTAACACCACTGTGTGTGCCTACTGTGTTAACACCACTGTGTGTACCTACTGTGTTAACACCACTGTGTGTACCTACTGTGTTAACACTGTGTACCTACTATGTTAACACTGTGTACCTACTGTGTTAACACCACTGTGTGTACCCACTGTGTTAACACCACTGTGTGTACCTGTTGTGTTAACACCACTGTGTGTACCTGTTGTGTTAACACCACTGTGTGTACCTACTGTGTTAACACCACTGTGTGTACCTACTGTGTTAACACCACTGTGTGTACCTACTGGGTTAACACCACTGTGTGTACCTGTTGTGTTAACACCACTGTGTACCTGCTGTGTTAACACTAGTGTGTGTGTGTGTGTACCTGTTGGGTTAACACCACTGTGTACTACTGTGTTAACACCACTGTGTACCTACTGTGTTAACACCACTGTGTGTACCTACTGTGTTAACACCACTGTGTGTACCTGCTGTGTTAACACCACTGTGTGTACCTGCTGTGTTAACACTAGTGTGTGTAGTGTTGACACTAGTGTGTGTAGTGTTGACACTAGTGTGTGTAGTGTTGACACTAGTGTGTGTAGTGTTAACACTGTGTGTGTAGTGTTAACACTGTGTGTGTAGTGTTAACACTGTGTGTGTAGTGTTAACACAGTACACAATACAGTGTGTAGCACACTAGTGCACCACCTCAGGTCAAGTCATGTTATCCGTGTCACTGGAAACTACTACTTGAGTGTTCGCTCTTATTATATGCTGCCTCACATCACTGCTTGCTGCCTCACATCACTGCTTGCTGCCTCACATCACTGCTTGCTGCCTCACATCACTGCTTGCTGCCTCACATCACTGCTTGCTGCTTCACGTCACTGCTTGCTGCCTCACATCACTCTGCTTGCTGCCTCACATCACTGCTTGCTGCCTCACATCACTGCTTGCTGCCTCACATCACTGCTTGCTGCCTCACATCACTGCTTGCTGCCTCACATCACTCTGCTTGCTGCCTCACATCACTGCTTGCTGCCTCACAGCACTCTGCTTGCTGCCTCACATCACTCTGCTTGCTGCCTCACATCACTCTGCTTGCTGCCTCACATCACTGCTTGCTGCCTCACATCACTGCTTGCTGCCTCACATCACTCTGCTTGCTGCCTCACATCACTCTGCTTGCTGCCTCACATCACTCTGCTTGCTGCCTCACATCACTCTGCTTGCTGCCTCACATCACTCTGCTTGCTGCCTCACATCACTCTGCTTGCTGCCTCACAGCACTGCTTGCTGCCTCACATCACTCTGCTTGCTGCCTCACATCACTGCTTGCTGCCTCACATCACTGCTTGCTGCCTCACATCACTCTGCTTGCTGCCTCACATCACTCTGCTTGCTGCCTCACATCACTCTGCTTGCTGCCTCACATCACTGCTTGCTGCCTCACATCACTCTGCTTGCTGCCTCACATCACTCTGCTTGCTGCCTCACATCACTCTGCTTGCTGCCTCACATCACTCTGCTTGCTGCCTCACATCACTCTGCTTGCTGCCTCACATCACTGCTTGCTGCCTCACATCACTGCTTGCTGCCTCACATCACTGCTTGCTGCCTCACATCACTGCTTGCTGCCTCACATCACTCTGCTTGCTGCCTCACATCACTGCTTGCTGCCTCACATCACTCTGCTTGCTGCCTCACATCACTGCTTGCTGCCTCACATCACTGCTTGCTGCCTCACATCACTGCTTGCTGCCTCACATCACTCTGCTTGCTGCCTCACATCACTCTGCTTGCTGCCTCACATCACTGCTTGCTGCCTCACATCACTGCTTGCTGCCTCACATCACTGCTTGCTGCCTCACATCACTATGCTTGCTGCCTCACATCACTGCTTGCTGCCTCACATGACTCTGCTTGCTGCCTCACATGACTCTGTTGCTGCCTCACATGACTCTGCTTGCTGCCTCACATCACTGCTTGCTGCCTCACATCACTCTGCTTGCTGCCTCACATCACTCTGCTTGCTGCCTCACATCACTGCTTGCTGCCTCACATCACTCTGCTCCTCCATCCTCTGCTGCCTCACATCACTCTGCTTGCTGCCTCACATCACTGCTTGCTGCCTCACATCACTCTGCTTGCTGCCTCGCATCACTCTGCTTGCTGCCTCACATCACTCTGCTTGCTGCCTCACATCACTTTGCTTGCTGCCTCACATCACTCTGCTTGCTGCCTCACAGCACTCTGCTTGCTGCCTCACAGCACTCTGCTTGCTGCCTCACATCACTCTGCTTGCACCCTAATGTTTCATTCATATATACTTGACATGCCTGTGACCGATTTTAAGAGTTTTTCTACATCCGCAACCTGTCCCTGGGCCGGGCTTCGAGAGGTTTCCTCAAAGGTATGGGCCAGGCTTGTCTGATGCTTGATCAACCAGGCTTTTATTTTAAAGCTGGAGTCCCGCTAGCCCACATATTCATCATCTGGTTGACCAAGCAGTTTGGTCAACTAGACTATGATGAATTTAGTTTCTTGAACACTTCTGCACTTGCTCTAGTAGTGTTTAAAGTGTTGAATAGTTTTGGACCCTTAGCTCTCACTCCAGTATATTGTTGTAGCAGTGTGTAGGTTTGGAACCAGGCCCTCAAGTGTCTCCCATGTGTGTGTGTGTGTGTGTTGTGCGCGTATATATCTCTCTTCTGCTGCAGAGTACATATTCAAAACTTTTAGACATTCTCGGTAGTTTGAAAGCTTTATTGACTGTGAAGGCTGTGAACGATCTTTGCATCTGTTGCAGCTCTGATATACTCTTCTGCCCTGAATGGTACAGTCAACACCAAGCAGTACTGCAGTCGAGAGAGCACATGTGATTTAAACAGCATCATCATTGGCAATATTTTGTTTTGAAAGTTCTTATTATCCACCCCAACATTTGTCTAGCTTTCACATTTACCTTGTGTTGTCTTAATGTCAGACAGGCCAACTGACATTATTAATCCCAGGTCTTTCACATGTTCTTTTCGTTCAATATGATTGTTATCCTGTCTTGTATACTGTGTCCTCCTTGAGTTCTTCGAAAACCCTTCAATGGTGGCAATGAACACTCCAACCTCACAATATATTATTATTATTACTGTTGTTGGTTAGTCTATTATAATCAGATGCAGTGATAAATACCCAGGGGTCATATAGCGCCTAGGGAATGGAATCCGATTAGATCTACGAAAAAAAAGAGGCTAGGTCTAGTTTCTTGGACGAAGAGCGTCACACCGGAATCAACACACCAATATAGTGGTACAAGAGTGTAGAAGGAGAGCGTGTGAACAACATTTTGACTGAGAGTCAAAGCAATACATTTTAAAATCCGCAGACGCAATGTTTAAGATAACATACAAATATTATACACAAAGACATCAAACTCATTTGAATTTTGTAACTATCGTAAGAAATATTAGTAAATAAACAATGTGTAGTGTATTACATAATAAAGTATATTTATTTGCACGTTTTTAAAAAGATGGTAAAGTGCAATATTCAAACGGCCTCAGGGAGAAATCCGAATATTTTTCCTGGAAGCCTTTCTCAACTCTGAGGTTATGGTCCCCACAGTTTATACTAGTCATAGACCCCATTTGCAGTTACTACCTATTGTGTAAGAAACATTAGTAAATTGTATCTTACCTTCATTTTAATTGGGCGCACATAATCTGTGTGCAAGACATTATTAAACCTGGGTGTGGGTGCGAGTAGTGGACCTCTTCCTCCTCCTCCTCCTCCTGTGAGTAGCAGTGTTTGGGAGAGCTGTAGTGCTCATCCTCCAGGGGCACCAGGGTAGGCCTCGGGTGGTCATACACGCTCTCGTTCTGAGGCAAGGAAGGCATGATGTACCTTATACCTTTTCGCCTTTGTAAATAATATAACGTATAGAGGTTAACTCTTGTAGTTTTGTTCTTAAGTCTTCTGTGTATCTATACGTTCTGGCACTCCGTCCATAAGCTGAATGTGAGGAGTACAATAAATAGCAGTTACCACCCACAAGACGTGTGTTTTCCGCAGCTTCGGTGGAAAAATCTAAAATCTAATCTTCAACTTGTCAGCTGCTTACACCGACACAACGCACAGAGGGACTAATACACTAGTGTGCCACAGCAGTGTTCAGCATCACCTTGCACTCAAATCTCTTCACGATACGTGCAGTTTGCGAAGCAATTTCTACGGATGATGCGCGTAACGCGTCAGCCTGGGCACAAGTCACTGAGTATAACTGGTCGCAGAGTGAACCAGCGCAGCGAGCACCAGCGACCGCGACACTACCTGCTCGTACTGCGACACTCTTCTAACTAAATTATCTTATCGCCTCGCCAACCTTTCACCAGTTATCAACAGCACTGGATTAACAGTACACGTCAGTCTTGGACTTGACACCAGCATTTTTTTGCTTGAGAGAGGTGAGTAATTGTGTGATAAGTGTTGCACTATAACCGAGGTAGGCGCTCGTGGCTTAGTTGGCAGCGTTTTCATCTCACACTGGAAGGTACGGGATCGATCCCCCAGCACGGGTGAAACACTGGGTATGCGTCCTTACACCTGCTGCCTATGTTCACCTAGCAGTAAGTAGGTACCTGGGTGTTAGCCGACTGTTATGGGTCGCATCCTAGGGGACAAAATTAACACAAGTTGACCAAAATGCTCTACATAACCAGGGTATTTCTACAGTGTGCCAACAATGTCAGCTAAGGTCTGTAATAGTTGTAGAGTGTACTTGCAGAAATAAAAATTATTACTTTAAGTAGCAGGAACGTCCACCCACCTCCACCACACACACGCACCATTATAGTGTTGCATGGTAACTCAGCAGCAGCAGCAGCAAGAAAAACACTTCTCACCAATATAGAGAACACATCTGACTGAATCCACGTTGTCATGTTGATGTTACTGTTGCTGATGCTGTTGATGCTAATGCTATTACTAGTACTGCTGGTGCTGCTCTTACTGCTATTGTTGTTGCTTCTCCAGTTACTGTTGCCGCTGTGACTCTTAATGTTGCTGTTGCTATTCCTACCGGTAATGCTGCTGCTGTTGATTCTTTTGTATTTTTTCTGCTGTTGACGCTGCAGGTAAAATATGGAAAAAATAACACAGGAGGGTCACCCCACAGAACAAAAAAGAACATGTAAAACACCATGGTATTATAATGTCAGCTGACGTATCGTTTAAAGAACACAGTAAAGCAAATGCTGCAAAGGCCAGGAAAATGACCTTTGAAAACAAGACACAATGCCAATGGTAACCCTATTCAAATTAGTTGTGCTCTCTTGCTCGGAGTACTACTCGGTGTTGACAGCTCTCTTCACAGCTAGTGAACAGCTGGAAAAAAAAACCCGAAAGCATTTACTGCCTGCCTGCATAAAGTCAATAAAACATTAAACTAATGGTGATGCCTTAAGAGGCACGTAAGTACCCCTGTCTTCTAATAACATGTTCGTTTTCCACTATAATCTGCCTTGTCCATAATTACTATGGCATTTGCTTTGTTTGTGAAGTCTATTAGAAGACATGGGTACTTACGTGCCCCTTAAAGACTTGGATATCTAGTCTGGAGAGAAGACGAGAGAGATGCTTGATAATATACACATGTAAGATAATGGAATCTTAGTCCCAGATCCGCACACTACCAAAGCAAACGTTGTGAATATACGAGAATGTGCAATATAAAAACTGAAAAACAGGGGAGCCACTGGTACAATATGAGAGCACTGTATCAACATCTGGGGATATGAGAAATGTTGCTGGAACAAGTGCGGAGGTCTTCAAGAGGAAACTGGATCCCTACCTTCGTGGTGTGCCAGCTCAACCAGGCTGTGATGGATACGTGGTTCAGCCTGGTCGACCAGGCTGCACTAGTAGGGAAAACTCTCGAAATAGGTCACAGGTAACTCACAGGTGTCGTTGCTTCCCCTGCTGCTGTTGCAATGTAGCTCTTGCCTTTTATATATATACTATATTAATTTGCATCAGCTATCAGTAAGAGCCTGGTTAATCAGGTATTAATCCACCGGGGGCCTGGCATGGGAGCGGGCAGCGAGGCCGTCGACTCCTGGAAACATGACTGAAGTATCCTTCAGGGGGCGTTGTTGTTGTTATTCCTGATGTTAACTTGTTGTTATTGGCTGCATTATAAATATTCATGTGGAAGCGCTAAACCCGTAGAGGTTATACAAACACCAGGGGAATGACGGGTTATCAGGTTTGATCCTAGGAAGAGGAGGGAAGCTCAAATTCTTTAGATCAAAAGTCCTTCACCAGCATCAAGATACCCGTCACCCGCCCTCTCCTTGAAGATGTTGTTGATGTTGCCTGTTACTGTTGTTACTACTGCTGCTGATGCTGTTCCTGTTACTACTACTGCTGTTATTGCTACTGCTGTTCTTGTTACTACTGCTGCTGATGCTGTTCCTGTTACTACTGCTGCTGTTATTGATACTGCTGTTCTTGTTACTACTGCTGCTGATGCTGTTCCTGTTACTACTGCTGCTGTTATTGATACTGCTGTTCTTGTTACTACTGCTGCTGATGCTGTTCCTGTTACTACTGCTGCTGTTATTGATACTGCTGTTCTTGTTACTACTGCTGCTGATGCTGTTCCTGTTACTACTACTGCTGCTGTTATTGATACTGCTGTTCTTGTTACTACTGCTGCTGATGCTGTTCCTGTTACTACTGCTGCTGATGCTGTTCCTGTTACTACTGCTGCTGATGCTGTTCCTGTTACTACTACTGCTGTTATTGTTACTGCTGTTCTTGTTACTACTGCTGTTATTGCTACTGTTCTTGTTACTACTGCTGTTATTGCTACTGTTCTTGTTACTACTGCTATTATTGCTACTGTTCTGTTACTACTGCTGTTATTACTACTGTTCTTGTTACTACTGCTGCTGATGCTGTTCCTGTTGCTACTACTGCTGTTATTGCTACTGTTCTTGTTACTACTGCTATTATTGCTACTGTTCTGTTACTACTGCTGTTATTACTACTGTTCTTGTTACTTACTGCTGCTGATCTGATTTCTTGTTGCTACTACTGCTTATTATTGCTGACGTTCTTGGTTATACAAACACCTGGGAATGACTGTTTCGTTTGTCTATGAAGTATGTGCTAGCTCTTCTTAGTTAGCTACTGCTCTGATACGTCCTGCTCTCATACTGTGTTATTGCTGCTGTTCTTGTTACTACTGCTTATTGCTACTGCTACTGTTCTTGTTACTACTGCTACTGATGCTGTTCCTGTTGCTACTACTGCTGTTATTGCTACTGCTACTGTTCTTGTTACTACTGCTGCTGATGCTGTTCCTGTTGCTACTACTGCTGTTATTGCTACTGTTCTTGTTACTACTGCTATTATTGCTACTGCTACTGTTCTTGTTACTACTGCTGCTGATGCTGTTCCTGTTGCTACTACTGCTGTTATTGCTACTGTTCTTGTTACTACTGCTATTATTGCTACTGCTACTGTTCTTGTTACTACTGCTGTTATTGCTACTGTTCTTGTTACTACTGCTGTTATTGCTACTGTTCTTGTTACTACTGCTGCTGATGCTATTCTTGTTGCTACTAATGCTGTTATTGCTACTGATTTTACTGTTCCCGATGCTGCTCATCTTGCTGCTGTTCTACTGCTTTGGTTACTGCTGCTGATGCTGTTCTTGTCGTTGATACCCCTGTTATTACTGCTGCTAATGATGCCGTTCCTGGTGCTGCTGTTACTATTACTGCTGCTACAGTGTTCTACTGTTGCTACTGTTATTGCTGCTGGTACCACTATTACCACTGCTACTGATGCTGTTACTGATGCTGTTATTGATGCTCCTGCTACTATTGCTGCTGTTATTACAACCGCTATTACTGCTGCAGCTTCTGCTGCTGTGGTTACTTCTACTGCTATTGCTACTGTTGTTGATGATGCTGTCACACTACTGGCTGTTGCTGTACTGCTGTACTATGCTTGCGTTGACTACTTTGCATATTACTTGCTGCGCTATATGCTGTTGTTCTCTGTTATGTCTTCTGTTACTACTGCTGTTACTACGGCTGCTGATTTACTGTTGCTTTTGCTACTCTTGTCGTCCCTTTGCTGTTGCTGCGTTTGTTGGTGTCGCCAACAATGTTGTTCTGTTCTTGTCACTGCTCTTGTTTGTCTTGCATAGCATTGCTGCTGCTGCTGTTGTTGCATTGCTGTTGCTGCTGCTCCTATTGTTGCTGTTGCTCGCATTGCCGTTGCTGTTACTTCTTGTGTTGCTCCTATTGTTACTGTTGTTGCTGCTCCTGTTGTTGCTGCTGGTGTAGCAGCTGCTTCTTATACTGTTGTTGCTTGTTACTGCTATTGTTGTAGTCTTGTTGTTTTTGCTGCTCCTGATGTTGGAGGAATGATCGCCACCCATGAAGGACTGCTGCCCCTGAAGGGTTGGAGCTGCATATGAGGGAGTGCCGCCCCTGAGGGAGTGCCACCCCTGAGGGAAGCGCTGGTCGTGCTCTCCTCCATTAATAAAGCAACAGTGTCAGTGTTTACCACACTGCAGTACTGATGATCACACTAGCAGCTGGGAAGGATGCCCACAACACACTACGTATATAGTACTGCTGCTATTACACTTAAATTGGTGACTGTTTAAAATCCTAAACAGTAATTATCTTACTGATTCTTCTACTAGACTCGGTGGGTCCCAGTTTTTTGTTCGTGCCTCAAAAGTTTTTATCATCATTATCTTATATTTAATTATTGTTATCTTATGTTGTAATTTGCTTAACTCTCCCTGATAAAGGACAGTCTAATTTACCCTAACCTAAATCTGAGAAATTTACTAGACATTATGTGAGGAAGCCACATTAAATTTTACCAAGTTGGGTAAGTGTATGGCACCTTACCTTTACCTTTGATGAGTTTCAAGAGTCATACTACTTATGGAGCCCGGCCATAGACCAGGCTCGTCTGGTGCTTGCCTGGTCAACCAGGTTGTTGCTGTTGGAGGTCCGATGCCCCACATATACATCACAGCCGGGTTGACTGGCACCTGGTGAAGATATTTGTCCAGTTTCCTCTTGAACAATTCTACACTTTTTTCAGCAGTGTTTCTGATATCTTCTGTTAAGATGTTGAATAGTCTGGGGCCACGAATGTTGATACAGTTTTCCTTTATTATGCCCACCGCACCCCTCCTCCTCACTGGGTTTATTTTGCACTTCCATCTCTCTCACTCCAGTATGCTGTTATGGCAGTGTACAGATTTGGGACCAGGCCCTAGAGTACTTTCCACGTATATATTATCATATATCTCTCATCCGCTCCAGTGAGTACATATATAAGATTTTAAGGCGTTCCCAGTAACTTAAGTGCTTTACTGGCTCTATGCCGGCCGTAAGCCATCTTTACATTTGTTCCAGCTCTGATATTTCTCCAGTCCTGAACGGGGCCGTCAACACTGAACAATATTCCAAATGAGGAAGCACTGGCGATTTGAAAAGTGTTACCGTTGGCATTATTTCCCTTGTTTTGAAAGTTCTCATCACCCACCCCGTCATCCCCCTGGCTGTCGTGACCTTTGTCTTACTGTGTTCTTTGAAAGAAAAGTCAGATGACATAATTATTCGCTCTATTGGACGATCCTCTTGAGTTTTGTATACACTTTTCCTTTTGAGTTCTTCATTCTTTCCATACCTAAGTAGCTGGAACTTATCACCATTGAACATCCTGTTTTCCACTGCCCACTGGAAAACATTGCTTATATCTTCCTGTAGTTTTTCAGTGTCGTCTACCGAAGTGACTTTCATGCTTATTTTAGTGTCATCTGCAAATGATGATACAAAAGTGTGACGGGTATTTTTATCTATGTCTGCTATGAGAATGAAAACAGCAGAGGTGCCAGGACTGCCCTGGGAAACCGAGCATTTTACCTTGCTGATGCTGGATTTTACTGTTTACTATTACTTTTTTGTGTTGTGTGTGTTAGGAACATAAAATCCATCTGCCTACCTTCCTGTAATGTCTATGGGCCGCATTTTGTGCGCAGTCATCCCATGATCACATTTCTCAAATACCTTTGCAAAGTTTTTGTATATCACATCTACATTTTGGTTGTCTTCCAGAGCCTCCATAATTCTGTGACAGGCATGATCGTCCTGCTCTAAACCCATGCTGGTTTGGGTTATGCCGATTATGCTGGTCCATGAAATTTGTAATCTGCCGTCTCATCACTCTTTCGAAGATTTTTATGTGGGAAGTTAGGGCTACTGGTCTGTAATTGTTAGATATTGCTCTACTACCTTCCTTATGCAAAGGAACTATGTCTGCACTCTTTAAAATCTCTGGCTGGGCTCTTTCTCCAGAGAATACTGAGGGCTTTTGTTAGTGGTACTTTTCACTTTTTTATAAATAAGGCATTCCATGAATCTGGTCCAGGTGCCGAGTGAGTGGGCATGATTTCAATTTCTTTTTCGAAATCTATGGAATTGGTCTGCGTGGTCGTCTGCTGGAGTGAAAAACGTTTCTGCATTCTCTACCTTGCTGTCATTTAGTGGGCTGCTCAACACCGACTCATACTGTTCTTTTAGAGTTTCACTCTTTTCCTGTTCATCGTCAGTATATAAGTCTCCTCTCAATAATGGTCCAATTCTACAGGTAGTTCTTAGCTTGGATTTTGCATATGAATAGATATATTTTGCGTTTCCCGCAATATCCTGTATGGTCTTTCGTTCCCTTTGTACTTTTTTGGTTTGGTATGACTCAGTGATCTCTCGGCTAAGACTATCTTTCCTTCGTTGCGACATGTTTATGTTTTTAAGCAATTCGGTAACCCGTTTTCTTTTTTTTTGTACCATCTGTGCTATCTCTTTATAATCGATCTTATGTTACGTGTTTAATACAGACTTTGTAAGCTTCTGTATTCAGCTTATCCAGGCACTGGTGAGGACTAGAGTGCTCATTTGTCTGTTTCCAGGATATGACTGATGGTTCTTGGTTTAATTTGTCCCAGTTAACGCTATGGCTGTTAAAATTAAACTTACTGAACATCCCGTCTCTAACATTAGTGCCGCAGTTCCCTAACCCTGAGTTAATACTCGTCTGAACTTCTATGATGTTGTTGTCAGAGTATATTGTTTTTAATTGTTATGTCTCTGATTAGTTCCTCGTTGTTTGTGAATATCAAATCCAGGGTATTTTCATTTCTAGTGGGATCAGTTATCTGTTGGTTCAATGAGTACTTTTCACAAAGCCTCATTAGTTCCCTGGTACGTGCCTGTTGAGCCATGGTGCTTACAGGAGTAATTTCTAGTATAACGTTGTGTAGAGTCATCTTCCATTTTACATACGGGAGATTAAAATTTCCGATGAGTATAATATTTGGTGTTATTTCCTAGCCTATCCAAACAGCTTCTTTAACTGATCTGTGAATTCCTCAGCAGCTGCTGACGGTGGTTTATATACTAGGATAATTATCAAATTTCTATTTTCAACTTAGAATTTCTACTGTTTCATCCTTGGTTTAGCGCTTCTATTTGATTATAATAATAATACTGTTTCATCCGTAGAATTCAGCAATTCTGTGCAACAGAAAGTATCACAGTCTTACTCCTCCCTGTGACCTATTAATTCTATCACATCGATACATGTTATAGTTTTCTATCTTTATCTCTCCGTCCAAAACATCCCGTGTGTGTTTCAGTAAATGCTCCAAACATGTCATTCGCTTCTGAGAGGAGCCCACTGACATAACTAACTTTGTCGTTTTTATTTGATTTCAAACCCTGAATATCTGCAAAAAGGAAGCAGGATTTACCATTTGGGATGTTTTTGATTTGATGTGTTTAGTTAGTACCACTGGTGATGTACTACCTGGTATGGCTCCTGGGGTACATACCCCTGGTTTCTCCAGTATTGACTGTGCATTTGACTGTATATTCGACCTTGATGGGTGGATGCCTGACTGGGTATGTCCCAGTGTTGTGCCCCTCTGTCCCATCTGTAGCATTTCCCCGTTTTTCCTCTTTCTTTGTCCAATCGTTTCTCTTTGTCTAAAAAAAGACTGCTGTTCATTTTTCATTTCCCTGTTTTCTCTGTAGCGCCGCGTTCGTTTTACATGATGATCTGGGCAGCACAGGTCATAACATTCTCTGAACTGTGTTGAAGCTTTGCACATCGCTGGATGGAAGTATCTGTACTCTTTGTCAAAGCGACACTTTTCCTTTCTTAACATATTCGCACATTTTTCTGTTTATTCCAGCATGCTCTCCCATATCGGCACATCCGCTTTATTTGGAAATGTTCTGACTTACAACCTGAGCACATCAAAATCCACTTACAGTAATTTGTCTGGGCATCTCGCATCTCTTGAAGGACATCGTTTTGATATGAAATTGAAGCATATCAAACGTTATGCACTTGGCAGGATTCCTGTTTGATTATCATTTGAAATAACAGGTATATCTTACAAACTAATGTTTACAATTAGTACAAACACATCTTTATTGGTCTTAATGATTGTTAATTGTTTTTAATCTTACAGATCCTTTTCAATTGAAGAGATCTGGTTTGAGACCGAGCCGCGGGATAACTCAGGAACTATAAAGACATGACAAATGCTTGTTGCATCTAACACCAGTTAATGTGGAATGTGTTTATTTTTTAGGTAAGATGGATGACAAGAATGAGGATCGGAAGGAACTGGGTAGATTAGGGTACCGATGAGGGTTGTATACAGATGGGAAGAGACTAGTAAGAAAGAATAAGCGGTCTAACGACTGGATTTGTTTTCAAAGTGATATTTCTCACACAGTGAAGAGCAGTGAGTTCTCTCTTGTGCAGTGTAGAAGAAAACGGTGCTACCATGGCACATCCATCGCTAGACACACACACACACACACACACACAAGGTATGATAAAGCTCATGGCGCAGGGAGAGTGACCCAGTAGCGGCCAGTGAAGCGGTGGGGCCAGGAGCTATGACTCGACCCCTGCAACCACAACTAGGTGAGTACAACACAGAAAATGTTGAAAATGGTATAAAATACCGACAAGTTGAAGATTAAGACACATGTTTCGTATCTTTATTGACGAAACGTTTTGAGGTGGTCAGTCCCTCAGCCTGGCAGAGGGACTGACCACCTCAAATACTTTTTATCCAAGGCTGGTGGACTGATTACATAATCTTTATTTCACTACTACACCTGCTTCTTCTGTATCTGACTGAAGAAGTCTACTGTGTAGGCGAAACGTTTCCTCAATACCCAACTGTTGCACATGTGTCTTAATCCTCAACACAGAAAATGTTCAAGTTTCTATCTTGAAATTAGCGAGGGTGACCAATCTAAAGCGCTGTTGTTGCATTATTAACCATGGTACAATGCACATGCATACAGCAACTCACCGCCCACAGTACTGCAAAACAAACTTTTACTGAGGCAATATTTTAAGTCCATTAACTTGACAAAGTTCTACACAGGGTGAAGGATTGTCACAATGAAAGCTAGTTCTACACTTGTCAAAATCGAAAACCGGAACCTAGTTGTTGTGCTAGTATATAAACCACTGGATACAACTTCCCAGCAGTTCAAGGACCAACCACTGAAGATCTATACTGTCTTCACAACCTATCAAACCCGGCCCCAAATATGAAATGGAGAGCATCGAACTCAGTGACTGCACCATACAGAGTCCAGGAGAAACACAGGGAGCAAAGAGCTGTAAGTGAAATTGGAAGAAATCCTAAATGCTTTTTCTAGTATGCAAAATCCAGGGCGAAAATCAGTACAGCAAGACACTCCTCAATTAAAGGAGATGAAACGTACACTGATGACAGTAAAGGAATGAGTGAAATACTGAAATCACAATACGACTCTGTGATCAGTGAACCACTTAAGTCTACACATCGACGATCCAAATGAGTTCTTCATAAGTCTCAAAACACAGTTGACATCTCCATAATTTCTAATGTAACCCTATCTCTAGTTGATTTTGAAGAAACCAGTGATAGTTTGCAGAGGAGTTGTGCCCCAGGTCTAAACTCATCAAACTCCAAATTCGTCAAAAAATGACAGTGGGATGACACGTGTCTCCAGGCTCCTTGGAGGAGCCTGAACACAGGTGTCATCCCATTGTCACTAAAAATCACTGATATTGCCCTACTTCACAAAGGTAAAGCAAACACGAAAAACTATAGAGCAATAGCGTTAACGTCAGATGCTATCAGAATCTCTGAATTGGTCCTTAGAAGCAAGAATGTCATTCACATAAAACTGCAACAATTGCACAATGCAGGGCAGCATGAGTTTAGAGAAGGTCTTTCCTGCCTTTCACAATTGCTTGACGATTGTATGATCTTTGAATGACAATCAGAATACTGATATAGTTTACAGTGATTTTGCAAAAGCCTTCAAGTGTGACCATGGTGTGATGGTATGACAAAATAAGTGAAACGGGAATAAATTGGAAAAGTGGGCAGATGGATATTTAAGTTCTTAACAAATAGAACCCAGAGAGAAGTAACAGTAAACAGAGTGAAGTTGGAGGCTGCCACAGTAAAAGACTGTTTCTCAAGACAGTAGTAAAAACTTGGTTGATCAGCCCCTGACCCACCGGGATGATTGATCTGGGACCTGGCGCAGGAGGCAATGACAACGGGCGCATCTTTTAGGTACCATGCCTCTTATTGCCTCCAGAGTAACTAATACTGACTCTTGTTTGACCTTCATATATACACTACTCTGGAAAACCTGGAAGCTGGTGGGGGTTAGAAATAGAGCTCTAGCTCTTAAGCCCTTCTTTAAACACTTTCGTGGTACCTGATCGAGTAAGTTATGATGTCCTGCATAGATGTCACCTGGCTGACCAAGGAATAGATCACTGCCCAAGGAATAGATCACTGACCAAGGAATAGATCACTGACCAAGGAATAGATCACTGACCAAGGAATAGATCACTGACCAAGGAATAGATCACTCTAAACATAGGGTAACAAGGGACAGTTTCAAAAGCTGCTAAATTTATACTGCATGTGTGCATGTGTGTGTTAGCTTGTTCCTCTTACCTCAGCCACTACTTAGGTTATGTACCTTTGGACTTTCTCGGATTTCGCTTGGTGTTTGCGTGGGTAACAGTTTCTGTTTACTCACCTATCGGTGGTTGCGGGGGTCGAGTCTCGGTCTCATAGCCTCTTAAATGGATACCAGAAGGACGCCTCTGCGGCCAAGTCCCAGACCAGGCTTCCTGGAGGATCAAGGCCTGATCAACCAGGCTGTTACTGCAGGCCGCACGCAGTCCAGCGTACGAACCACTGATTTGAGGAACCCGTCCAGTTCCTTCATAAAGACCGCCAGAATTTTTTTGGTAATTCCCCTTTTGTACAGAGGGAGTGCGTTGAAGAGTAGGACAACATACCCGCTATGAAAAGCAGAGATGCCATGAGTATATTAAGAGAAAACACAATAAGTGTCTGGGGCCCAGGACCGTTCAACAGCCTCCCATCATAAATAAGGATGATTACCAATAGACCCCTGGCTGTCTTCAAAAGGAAACTGGATAGATTCCTAAAATCAGTACCTGACCAGCCGGGCTGTAGTTCGTACGTTGGATTGTGTGGCCAGCAGTGACAGCCTGGTTGATCAGGTCCTGACCACTGGGAGACAGCGGGGACGTTGACCCTCAGAACACCCTCCAGGTAGACCTCAGGTAGATTTCTGACACTGACCGAGTTCTTAGTGTATTTGTCACGCTCCTGCATTTTTTTTAGAGAATGTATTTTGCACCGTCTGCCAAGTCTCTTGTTGTCATACGGAGTGATATCAGTGTTTAGGTTTGGGATCGATCCCTCCAGGATTTTCCAGGTGTAAATTATTATGTATCTTTCTCGCCTACGTTCCATGTAGTTCAGATGATTGAGTGCATATGAGCAGTGAAAGTTCTCTGTACGTTTTCCAGCTCAGCAATTTCACCTGTCTTGAAGGAGCCCATTAGTATACGACCTGGAGAGAACAAATAAGTTTAAGAATATCATCATTGGCTCAGCATCTCTTGTCTTGAAAGTTCTAAGTTCTAATTATCCATCCTATCATTTTAATTGCGTTTGCAATGAAAACATTGTTGCGATTCTTGAATGTGAGATCTTCCAACATCGTTACTCATGACTCACGAAATCGTAATGACACGATTGCAAACAAACCACTGTTAGACGGGAATTGAACTCGCGGCTAGTAAGTCGTAAAATTCCAGACCGGCGTGTTAGCCACTGGGTGTATAAATATACCTAGTTGGATGAATCTTATTGTAGCCAGCTGGCCCAGTGGCTAACGCGCCGGTCTGGAGTTTTACGACTCATTAGCCGCGAGTTCAATCCCCACCTGTACAGTGATCGTTACTCATAAGTCTAGCATATAAGTCTTTCGCTGTACTGAATGATTTGAGTTTGCCCTGTACTCCGTTACAGTTTATTTCCCCGTTCTTTTGTAGCAGAGCAATTGAAACTTATCCAAGTTACACATCATGTTATTGTCTGAGAAACAGAGCCTTTCACCTTGAGAAACAGAGCCTTTCACCTTGAGAAACAGAGCCTTTCACCTTGAGAAACAGAGCCTTTCACCTTGAGAAACAGAGCCTTTCCCTTTGAGAAACAGAGCCTTTCACCTTGAGAAACAGAGCCTTTCACCTTGAGAAACAGAGCCTTTCACTGTAGCAGCCTCCGACTATTACTCTCTAGGTTCTGTTTCTTTAAAAGTTAAATATCTGTCCATTTTTCCAGTTACTCCTTTCGCACACATTTTGTGCTCACTCCCACCATTATTATTATTATAATAAAAAGAAGCGCTAAACCACAGGGGTTATACAGCGCGCACTCACTCCCACCATAGTCGCACTGGTAGAACCCTTTTGCAAAATAAGTGTCCACTGTACCAGCATTTAGTTGTTTTCTAGAACATCCAGGACTGCACTGTAATGATCTAGTAATTATGAAAGGCAGGAGCGACCTGCCCTAAACTCATGCTGCCCTGGATGCTGCCCTGGATGCTGCACCTACTGTGATTCCATGCGATTATTTTTACAAGTTTCTTACCACTTGTGTCTTGTCATATATATCCTTAAAACTGTGTATGGAATCAGTGTGAGGGACTGAATAAGGAAAAGTGAGAAAGAGAATAATGTGCGTGTTAGTTACCATTTTGTCATAGGCACATGTCGATTAGACACTAGGCCTGTTGTATGGTGTGTGTGTGTGTGTGTAAGGAAACACTTCGAAATGTTTCCTTCCCGCCGAGAATTGAACCCGGGCCCTCCGTGCGTGAAGCGAGAGCTTTAGCCACCAGGCCACCTGTGTGTGCGCGCGTGTGCGTACGTAGTGTACGCACGTACACTACAAGTACGTGCGTACGTACACGTACGTAGTGTACGCACGTAGGCACACGCGTGCTCACGCGTGAATCCTGGCAAGCAGAGGACACAAATTGCCAGCCACAATAACACAAACATCATCATAGGATACAACAAAGAGATGCTACAGGTACATAATGATGTTCAAGACTATATATACTCTTGCAACAAAACCTGCACAAGGAGAGTCAATCATAACAAATTAGTAACTGGGCAACTTCGAAAGAGGAAAGTGACCTTGGCATTTGTGTTGATCAGTCTTTGAAAGCAGCGCAGGCAGTAGCAGCAGCTGGCACAGGCAGCAGCAGCAGCAGCAGTAGTAGACATCTCTGGCTAGCAACAACTGTGCGCCGCAGCATAAACAATACAGAATCCTGGGCTGTGACCGGGCAGCGAGGGCGATGATACCTGAACAAGAGATAACTGTGGTGCATTAGCATCCAGAGGCGCTGGGCAGCATCCCTACAGGAGTCAGTCATCTGGCGTGCTTAACCTTGCATAGTCCTGCAAACACTAACAACAATCTAGTATAAACCATCAGAGACAGATACTAGAAATGTCACTACTGAAGTAACCCATGTTGCTGCTGAAGAAACCCATGTCACTGCTGAAGTAACCCATGTCACTGCTGAAGTAACCCATGTCACTGCTGAAGTAACCCATGTCACTGCTGAAGTAACCCATGTCACTGCTGAAGTAACCCATGTCACTGCTGAAGTAACCCATGTCACTGCTGAAGTAACCCATGTTGCTACTGAAGTAACCCATGTTGCTACTGAAGTAACCCATGTTGCTACTGAAGTAACCCATGTCACTGCTGAAGTAACCCATGTCACTGCTGAAGTAACCCATGTCACTGCTGAAGTAACCCATGTCACTGCTGAAGTAACCCATGTTGCTACTGAAGTAACCCATGTTGCTGCTGAAGTAACCCATGTTGCTGCTGAAGTAACCCATGTTGCTACTGAAGAAATCCATGTTGCTACTGAAGTAACCCATGTTGCTGCTGAAGTAACCCATGTTGCTACTGAGTAACCCATGTTCTGACTGAAGTAACCCATGTTCTACTGAAGTAACCCATGTTGCTGCTGAAGTAACCCATGTCACTCTGAAGTAACCCATGTCACTACTGGAGTAACCATGTCACTAGCTGGATAACCCATGTCATGCTGGAGTAACCCATGTCACTGCTGAAGTAACCCATGTCACTACTGGAGTAACCCATGTCACTACTGGAGTAACCCATGTCACTACTGGAGTAACCCATGTCACTACTGAAGTAACCCATGTTGCTACTGGAGTAACCCATGTCACTGCTGGAGTAACCCATGTCACTGCTGGAGTAACCCATGTCACTGCTGGAGTAACCCATGTCACTACTGAGTAACCCATGTCACTACTGGAGTAACCCATGTCACTGGGAACTCGGAGTAACCCATGTCACTGCTGAGTAACCCATGTCACTGCTGGAGTAACCCATGGCTAGAACATGCTGGAGTAACCATGTCACTGCTGGAGTAACCCATGTACTGCTGGAGTAACCCATGTCACTGCTGGAGTAACCCATGTCACTAGCTGGAGTAACCCATGTCACTCTGGAGTAACCCATGTACTGCTGAAGTAACCCATGTCACTGCTGGAGTAACCCATGTCACTACTGGAGTAACCCATGTCACTGCTGGAGTAACCCATGTCACTGCTGGAGTAACCCATGTCACTGCTGGAGTAACCCATGTCACTACTGGAGTAACCCATGTCACTGCTGGAGTAACCCATGTCACTACTGGAGTAACCCATGTCACTACTGGAGTAACCCATGTCACTACTGGAGTAACCCATGTCACTACTGGAGTAACCCATGTCACTACTGGAGTAACCCATGTCACTACTGGAGTAACCCATGTCACTACTGGAGTAACCCATGTCACTGCTGGAGTAACCCATGTCACTGCTGGAGTAACCCATGTCACTGCTGGAGTAACCCATGTCACTGCTGAAGTAACCCATGTTGCTACTGGAGTAACCCATGTCACTGCTGGAGTAACCCATGTCACTGCTGGAGTAACCCATGTCACTGCTGGAGTAACCCATGTCACTGCTGGAGTAACCCATGTTGCTACTGGAGTAACCCATGTCACTACTGGAGTAACCCATGTCACTACTGGAGTAACCCATGTCACTGCTGGAGTAACCCATGTTGCTACCAGAGTAACCCATGTCACTAATGGAGTAACCCATGTCACTACCGGAGTAACCCATGTCACTACCGGAGTAACCCATGTCACTGCTGGAGTAACCCATGTCACTACTGGAGTAACCCATGTCACTGCTGGAGTAACCCATGTCACTGCTGGAGTAACCCATGTCACTGCTGGAGTAACCCATGTCACTGCTGGAGTAACCCATGTCACTGCTGGAGTAACCCATGTCACTGCCGGAGTAACCCATGTCACTGCTGGAGTAACCCATGTCACTGCCGGAGTAACCCATGTCACTGCCGGAGTAACCCATGTCACTGCCGGAGTAACCCATGTCACTGCCGGAGTAACCCATGTCACTGCCGGAGTAACCCATGTCACTGCCGGAGTAACCCATGTCACTGCTGGAGTAACCCATGTCACTGCCGGAGTAACCCATGTCACTGCCGGAGTAACCCATGTCACTGCTGGAGTAACCCATGTCACTGCCTGGGTAACCCATGTCACTGGGTCTCTGGAGCTGATACCCATGTAAGCTGGTACAGTCCTGCCTGGGCTGAACCATGTCTGATGCTGGGACCTGTGCTGTACCATGTACTGATCTGGTGAACCGGTGTGCACGTTGTGCTGAGTGAACCCTGGTGCTGTCACGAGTACGATGTCTGACCCTGGTGCTGTCACCAGTACTGATGCTGGTGACCCTGGTGCTGTCACCAGTACTGATGCTGGTGACCCTGGTGCTGTCACCAGTACTGATGCTGGTGACCCTGGTGCTGTCACCAGTACTGATGCTGGTGACCCTGGTGCTGTCACCAGTACTGATGCTGGTGACCCCGGTGCTGTCACCAGTACTGATGCTGGTGACCCCGGTGCTGTCACCAGTACTGATGCTGGTGACCCTGGTGCTGTCACCAGTACTGATGCTGGTGACCCTGGTGCTGTCACCAGTACTGATGCTGGTGACCCCGGTGCTGTCACCAGTACTGATGCTGGTGACCCCGGTGCTGTCACCAGTACTGATGCTGGTGACCCCGGTGCTGTCACCAGTACTGATGCTGGTGACCCCGGTGCTGTCACCAGTACTGATGCTGGTGACCCCGGTGCTGTCACCAGTACTGATGCTGGTGACCCTGGTGCTGTCACCAGTACTGATGCTGGTGACCCTGGTGCTGTCACCAGTACTGATGCTGGTGACCCTGGTGCTGTCACCAGTACTGATGCTGGTGACCCCGGTGCTGTCACCAGTACTGATGCTGGTGACCCTGGTGCTGTCACCAGTACTGATGCTGGTGACCCTGGTGCTGTCACCAGTACTGATGCTGGTGACCCTGGTGCTGTCACCAGTACTGATGCTGGTGACCCTGGTGCTTCTAGGGTTTGTGTAGATGTTCATATCAGCAAAGCTGTTGAGAGAATTGGTGTTGGTACTGCTATCAGCGTTGCCTCTGGCTCTGGTACCAGTGCTGCTGAGTGTCGCCTCTGGCTCTGGTACCAGTGCTGTTGAGTGTTGTCTCTGGCTGACCCCAGTTCTGCTGTGTGTGTTGCCTCTGGCTCTGGTACCAGTGCTGTTGAGAGTGTTGGCTCTGGTTCTGGTACCAGTGTTTTTGAGAGTGTTGGCTCTGTACCAGTGCTGTTGAGTGTGTTGCCTCTGGCTCTGGTACCAGTGCTGTTGAGTGTGTTGTCTCTGGTTCTGGTACCAGTGCTGTTGAGAGTGTTGGCTCTGGTACCAGTGTTGTTGAGAGTGTTGTCTCTGGCTCTGGTACCAGTGCTGTTGAGAGTGTTGTCTCTGGCTCTGGCACCAGTGCTGCTGAGTGTGTTGACTCTGGCTCTGGTACCAGTGCTGCTGAGAGTGTTGCCTCTGGCTCTGGTACCAGTGCTGCTGAGAGTGTTGCCTCTGGCTCTGGTATTGACCCAGATCGATGACACATTCGTTTTTCATGAATGAGACTCAAAACCCTGCCAACGTCTCCTCAATTTCCGATGCAGGCCTCTCCCCTGCTAACTTCGAAGAAGCCATCGACAGCATGCCCATGCATTCTGCTCCAGGCCCAGGCTTGTAGAATTCCATACCTATAAAAAATTGCAAGAAACTACTATCTTGGGCCTTTAATAATTTATGGACAAGAAGCCTGGACAAAGTTGTCGTCCCAGTCATTGAAGAACACAGATATTACCCCACTTCACAAAGGAGGTTTAAGTAAAGCATTTGGAAAAAACTAGACAACAACCTTAACTTAACACATTATCAAAATCTTTGAAGGAGTCATAAGAAGCAAGACTGCCAATCACATGGAATCACAACATTTACACAATCCAAGAATATTTGGTCATCACTCTATGTTGATGACTTTGCTATAGCTGACTGTCACCTCATTGCAGTTTCCCTCCAGCATGCCATCAACCGGGTTTCCGATTGGGCCACCACTCACGGGTTTAAATTTTCTAGTGGCAAAACTCATTAAATTACGTTTACTAGACGTTCAGTGGTCTCTGATCATCCATTGTACCTATACGGCTCATGTATCCCAGAACGTGATACAGTCAGGTTTCTCTGCCTCCTGTTTGACCGTCGATTGTCCTGGAAACCTCACATTACCTCTCTGAAGGCGACTTGTCATAGCCGGCTGAATCTCCTTAAATCCCTAGCACATCTTTCATGGGAGGCTGATCGTAGAACTCTCCTTCGCCTGCATTCAGCCCCAATTTTATCGAAACTCGATTATGGTGACCAGATATATTCGGCGACCTCTCCTGCTACTCTTTCCAGCCTTAATCCCGTCCATCACCAGGGATTGCGTTTATGCCTTGGTGCATTTCGTTCTTCCCAGTTGAGAGCCTCTATGTAGAAGCGAACATTCCATCCTTGTCCGATCGTCGTGATGCACATTGCCTTCGCTATTATGTTCGCTCTCATGACCTCTGCAATCCTTCCATGTATAGGATTGTCATAGATGTTAGTAGACGCTCTTTATTTGTTCGTCGACCCTGTTTACTTTGTCCCTTTTCTCTTCGTCTACATTCGCTCTTGTCTTCCTTTCAGCTACCACCTTTCTATGTTCATGTGGCATCTCCCTTTCCCCTACTCCCTTGGGAAGTTCCTGCTGTCCGTGTCTGTTCTTTTCCTCTGCCTTGCGCGAAAGCCCAACTACCTACGGCGGCTTTTCACTCTCTTTTTCTAGACCACTTCCGTTCTCATTTCCATGCCATCGCAGTGTACACCGATGGTTCTAAGTCATCAGACGGCGTCGGATTCGCAGCAGTGTTTCCGGACAGCGTCGTGCGAGGGCATCCATTATCCTCGGCTAGCATATTTACGGCTGAATTGTATGCCATTCTTGTGGCACTTATCCGTATTGCATCTATGCCTGTGTCACCATTTGTGGTCGTTTCAGACTCCCTTAGTGCTTTACATGCTATCCGAAAATTTGAAACACCTCACCCACTAGTTCTTCGTATCCAACTTTGGTTACGCCGTGTCTCTAGCAAACACAAAGATATTGTTTTTTGTTGGGTCCCTGGTCATGTTGACGTACAGGGCAATGAACAGGCAGACACTGCTGCGCGGTCAGCAGTACATGACCTTCCAGTTTCATATAGAGGTGTTCCATTCACGGACTATTTTGTAATCATTGCTACCCACCTTCGCACCCGTTGGCAACAACGCTGGTCTGATCTGCTACATAACAAACTTCATTCTATTAAACCGAGTATAGGTTTCTGGCCTTCTTCTTGTCACCAATGTCGAGGTTGGGAGACTACACTCTCCAGTCTTCGCATCGGCCACACTCGTCTTACTCATGGGTATCTCATGGAGAGGCTCCCTGTCCCTCTCTCTGAGCATTGTCAGGTTCCAGTATCTGTTCGCCATATTCTGTTGGACTGCCCACTCTATCAACGAGCAAGTCGAATTTACCTCCAACTTCGTCTTTGCTCTGCGGCCCTTTCTTTACCTTCCCTTCTTGCTGATGGACCCTCCTTTAATCCTGACTCTCTCATTGACTTTTTGACAGCAGCTGACTTACTACACAAACTCTGAAGATTATACCTCTAGCACTCCCTCAGTCCCTGCTACCTCAATCTCTTACTACCCTCTATCCCTGCACTATCCACTACCCCGCTGTGAAACATACCCTCCTAATCATCCCTCTCCCTCTAACTACCCATTATCCCTGCATCCTACCCTGCCCCGCTGTGCTGTATAACCCTTGTGGTTTAGCGCTTCTTTTGATTATAATAATAATACACAATGCAAGACAGAATGTGTTTAAGGTATGTCACTCCTGCTTTTCACAAATGCTGGACCATTAACGATACGATACTGAAGGTTCGGAAAGACAAGTTAATGCTGATGTAGTATATACTAATTTTGCAGAAAACGCTCGACAAATGAGACCATGGTGTGGTTGCGCACAAAGTGTGCAAAAGGAATAACTGGAAAAGTGGGTAGATGGATATTTAACTTCTTGGCGAACAGAACCCAGAAAGTAGTGTAGTCGGAGACTGGCACAGTCGAAGGCTCTGTTGCACAAGGAAAGGTACTCTGCTACTTCTGTTTCTCCTAACAATTGTACATTTGGATTTATATCTACATTTCACTTATCTGTTACAAGCAAATTTAGGAAATTTGCTTAGTATAACTGGTATCTTATTTTCATTAATAAGATATCTTGACATGTCACATAGGTTATTATACTGTCTATCTCTATATTCCTCAATAAGTGGACAATTAAAAGCAGTGTTCAAGACAGTGACCCTATGCCTGATCACATAATTTGCATTTAGTTTGATCATCATCTGTGTGTCTCCCAAACTACCAGAAGTACCTGTAGCCAAGCCAAAGCCTGGCCACTACAACATCAGTCAATCTGTTCACATTGCAAGTTGCTCCATAAACATGCCATAAACAACCCTTTTGGGGCCTAGTTCCTAGGCCTCTTGTGTATCCATATGCTCTTGCGCTACCGTCCACAGGATGGATATGGGGTGCATAAACTAGCCACTTCAGTGGCAAAATCTAAAAATCTGTTTCTCATACATAATCCAACACTGACAAGGACATAAATCATAGCACCGTAACATCTTGTCCTGAAAACACCAGAATTTCTATGAGTGGAAACCATCGAGGTATACTCCATGATATTTGTTGGTTTCCCTCGACAGTGGTTTCCATCTCAAACTGCCAGGGTCAGTTTGACCAGTCAGATCTCGTGACATTTCTGATGCCAGGGTCGTTTGACCAGTCAGATCTCGTGACATTTCTGATGCCAGGGTCAGTTTGACCAGTCAGATCTCGTGACATTTCTGATGCCAGGGTCAGTTTGACCAGTCAGATCTCGTGACATTTCTGATGCCAGGGTCGGTTTGACCAGTCACATTTTGTTCCTTGTGTATTCTTGCAAAATCTGCCACCTCAGCCCGAGCACCTGTCTGTTCAATGATGTCATGAACCTCTCTTCCATCTGCTGCCAATATTTCATCAGTTATCGTTCCCTCACCCTTCCAAACACAATACATAATCAGCGACTTCCTCCCACTTCCTATTCCTCTACAGTTCATTGCCTTTTGATATCAGTTGTTTTCTTGCTCCACGTATCATCTCCTACACGTGTGTGTGTGTGTACTCACCTAATTGTACTCACCTAATTGTGGTTGCAAGGGTCGAGACTCAGCTCCTGGCCCCGCCTCTTCACTGTCTGCTACTGGGTCTCCGCTCTCCTGCCCATGAGCTTTATCACCTTGTCTTAAAACTATGATGGTCCTGCCTCCACTATATCTTCCTCTGCTTTCCACTTCCTGACTACTCTGTGGCTGAAGAAATGTGTGTGTGTGTGTGTGTGTGTGTGTGTGTGTGTGTACGTACTCGCCTATATGTGGTTGCAGGGGTCGATTAACAGCTCTTGTCCCCGCCTCTTCACTGGTCGCTACTAGGTAGGTAGGTATATAGGTAGGCTGGTGTGTGTGTTGGGGTGTGGGCTGGGAGGAGTCGTGGCGCGCATGGTTAGAGTGGTTGTATGGAGATTATTGATGTAATGTGAGATGAAGGAGGGAGGTGTTTGTGGGTGGAAGGGGCGGTGGAGGGGTGGTGTTTGTGGGTGGAAGGGGAGGTGGTGTTGGTGGGTGGCGGTTCGGTGGAGGGGGTGGTGTTTGTGGGTGGAAGGGTCGGTGGAGGGGGTTGTGTTAGTGGGTGCAGGGGCGGTGGAAGGGGGGCGGTGAAGAGGTTCGTGCTGGATGGGTGGAGGTCGGGGCAATGGAAGGAGTGGTGAAGTCAGTGGTATATGGGTGTGTACAGGGGAAGGTGGAGGCGGAGAAGATGGGTAAGAATGGTGTTAGAGAAGCACAAGTATAAACAAGAGGAAATGAAGAATTACATTTCACTAAGTGAACTATGACCTCTGGTAGTTTACTGCCCTACCACACACTACCATAACCTACTGTGGTGTGGTCACCTGTTCTCTCCAGGATGGAACATGAGCAGCTCGCTTCAGCCTTGGAATGTAAGCGAGAAAGTTACATCATAAGTGACACCTGGAATATCCTGGAGGGACTTGCTCCAAACCTGCACACTGAAATCACTCCACGTGAAAGACTTGGCAGGAGGTACGAAGTACTACCTCCAACACAAAGCAGAGGCGCTGAGAGAGAACTTGATGAGTGTTAGAGGTCCCCGACTCTTCATCGCCCTCTCTGCGTGTTAAAGGGAAATCACCAACAAACCTTTGGCTGGCTTCAGGAGGGAACTGGGCAAGTTCCTCAAATCAGTTCTTGACCATCCGGGATGAGGTTCGTACATCAGACTACGTGCAGTCAGCGGTAACAGCCTACTTGATCAGGCCTTAATCCACCAAGAGTCTGGTCTGGGACCGGGCCGTGGGGGCACTGACCTCCAGAAGCATCCTTCAGGTATTAACACCAATTATATTTAGTTTGCCTTACCCTACCCTACCATAGTCTACCATGTTGGTGCTCAGTCCATATACCCATCATGACCACTCATAGATTACTACCCTAACATACCCTACCATAGTGTACTATGTTGGTACCCTGCACCTGGAGTCTACCTGGAGAGAATTCCAGGGGTCAACGCCCCCGCGGCCCGGTCTGTGACCAGGCCTACTGTTGGACCAGAGTCTGATCAACCAGGCTGTTACTGCTGGCCGCACGCAGTCCAACGTACGAACCACAGCCCGGCTGATCCGGTACCGACTTGAGGTGCCTGTCCAGTGCCTGCTTGAAGACAGCCAGGGGCTTTTTGGTAATCCCCCTGATGTATGCTGGGAGGCAGGTGAACAATCTTGGGCCCCTCACACTTATTGTGTTGTCCCTCAACGTGCTAGTGGCACCCCTGCTCTTCATTGGGGGGATGTTACATCGCCTGCCGAGTCTTTTGCTTTCGTACGGAGTGATTTTTGTGTGCAAGTTTGGTACTAAGCCCTCGAGAATTTTCCATGTGTATATAATAATGTATCTCTCCCGCCTGCGTTCTAGAGAGTACAGGTTTAGGAACTTCAAGCGTTCCCAGTAGTTGAGGTGGTTTATCGCACTTATGCGTGCGGTGAAGGTTCTCTGCACATTTTCAAGGTCAGCAATTTCACCCGCCTTGAAAGGTGCAGTTAGTGTGCAGCAATATTCCAGCCTAGATAGAACAAGCGATCTGTAAAGTGTCAACATGGGCTTGGCATCCCTGGTTTTGAAGGTTCTCATTATCCATCCTGTCATTTTCGAGCAGATGCAATTGCTACATTGTTATGGTCCTTGAAGGTGAGATCCTCTGACATGATCACTCCCAGGTCTTTGACATTAGTTTTTCGCTCTATTGTGTGGTTGGAATTAGTTTTGTACTCCGATGAGATTTTAATTTCTTCACGTTTTCCATATCTGAGTAATTGAAATTTCTCATCATTGAACTTCATATTGTTTTCTGCAGCCCATTTAAAGATTTGGTTTATGTCTGCTTGGAGTCTTGCAGTGTCTTCAACGGTGGACACTGTCATACAGATTCGGGTGTCATCTGCAAAGGAAGACACAGCACTGTGGCTTATATCCCTGTCAATGTCTGATATGAGGATGAGGAATAGGATGGGAGCAAGTACTGTGCCTTGTGGAACAGAGATTTTCACAGTAGCTGCCTCAGACTTTACTCTGTTGACTACTACTATTTGTGTTCTACGTGTTAGGAAATTATAGATCCATCTACCAACTTTTCCTGTTATGCCTTTATCACGCATTTTGTGTGCTATTACACCATGGTCACACTTGTCAAAGGCTTTTGCAAAATCTGTGTATATAACATTTGCATTCTGTTTATCTTCTAGAGCACCATTCATAGTTTACTACCCGAACATACCCTACTCCACTCTCGGCTCCTTGCTCAACCTTGTATGTTTCATCAACCAACATTACAGATTCCTGGCCTCATTAAGCCCTAATATACCCAGTCTTAAAGCTATGTATGAAGTTTAATCTCCGTCATGGAAAGCTTGAGGAATTAAAACCTAGAACTGGGTATAAAAATTATAACTGCACAACAGAGCGAAAAACTAATGTGAAGAACTTAGAAGTGATAATGTTAGAGGATCTCACTTTTAAGGAGCACAACAGTGTCATTATCATATATGCGAGGAAAATGATAGGATGAATAATGAGAACCTTCAAAACAAGAGATGCCAAGCAAATGATGACCCTCTTTAAGTCACTTGTTTTATGTAGGCTGGAATACTGCTGTACACTAACAGCTCCTTCAAGGCAGATCTAGACAATGTACAGAGGACCTTCACCGCACGTATAAGTTCAGTAAAACACTTCAAATATTGGGAACGTTTGAAGTCCCTTGACCTCTACGTCTTAGAGTGCAGGCGAGAAAAGTACATCATAATTTACATCTGGAAAATCCTAGAGGGTCTGGTCCCAAATATACACACAGAAATCACTTCCTATGAAAGGAAAAATGGAGACGGTTCAACATACCCCTAATGAAAAGCAGGGGTGCCGCAAGCACACTGAGAGAAAACACAAGTGTCAGGGGCCCAAGACTGTTCAACAGCCTTCCATCATACATAAGGGGGATTACCGATAGACACCTATCTGACTTCAAGAGGGAACTGGGCAGACACCTAAAGTCAGTAACTGCCCAGCCAGGCTGTGCTTCGTACGATGAATTCCGTGTGACCTGCAGTAACAACTTGGTTGATCAAGCCCTGATCCACCATGAGGCCTGATCATGGACCGGGCCGCGGGGGCGTTGACCCCCAGAACACCCTCCAGGTAGACTCCATTACTTAGCTAAGCATTTTACTTCCGCACCACCCTGAGACTGTAGAAGTACTTCCCCACTACCCTGAGACTGTAGAAGTACTTCCCCACTACCCTGAGACTGTAGAAGTACTTCCACTACCCTGAGACTGTAGAAGTACTTCCCACTCCCTGAGACTGGAGCTTCCACCCCTGAGACTGTAGAAGTACTTCCCCACTACCCTGACTGGGATTCCCACTCCTGAGACTGTGAGTATTCCCCACACCCTGAGACTGAGGACTTCCCCACTCCTGAGACTGTAGAAGTACTTCCCACTACCCTGAGACTGTAGCTCCACTACCTAGACTGTAGTCTTCCACTACCTGAGACTAGTACTTCCCACTACCCTGAGACTGTAGAAGTCTTCCCACTACCCTGAGACTGTAGAAGTACTTCCCCACTACCCTGAGACTGTAGAAGTACTTCCCCACTACCCTGAGACTGTAGAAGTACTTCCCCACTACCCTGAGACTGTAGAAGTACTTCCCCACTACCCTGAGACTGTAGAAGTACTTCCCCACTACCCTGAGACTGTAGAACTCCTCCCTGAGACGTAACTCCACCTGAGACTGTAGAAGTACTTCCCCACTACCCTGAGACTGTAGAAGTACTTCCCCACTACCCTGAGACTGTAGAAGTACTTCCCCACTACCCTGAGACTGTAGAAGTACTTCCCCACTACCCTGAGACTGTAGAAGTACTTCCCCACTACCCTGAGACTGTAGAAGTACTTCCCCACTACCCTGAGACTGTAGTACTCCCATACCCTGAGACTGTAGCTTCCCCACTACCCTGAGACTGTAGAAGTACTTCCCCATCCCTGAGACTGTAGAAGTACTTCCCTACCCTGAGACTGTGAAGACCCCCACTACCCTGTGAGAAGTCTTCACTACCCTGAGACTGTAGTACCTCCCACTACCTAGACTGAAACTCCCTACCTGAGACTGTAGAGTACTCCACACCTGAGACTGTAGATTCTTCCCCACTACCCTGAGACTGTAGAAGTACTTCCCACTAACAGCTTGAGACTTAGAGTACTTCCACTCCTGAGCTGAGACTCCACTACCTGAGACTGTATACTTCCACTCCCTGAGACTGTAAGTTTCCCCTGAGACTGTGAATCCAACTGAGCTGGAAGTACCCACACTTGACACTTACCGGATACCTTGATACCGTAAAAGTACTTCTTAACATCCAGGTGACTCATTAGGGTTTAGCCTTCAACTAAGCAACATCAGCATGTGGTACATACTGCTGACAGTAGTGCTCCACAACACATTCCATTCTGACAACATTTCGCCCACTGTGGAGAAATTGAGCTCCGTGTGATGGGGTGGTCGTTGACAGCAACATTTCTGCCATTAAACAAACATATGAATATATAAACAGAGGTATGTTTGTCTGTGTGTATATATAGAGGTGTGTATCTCTCGGTGTATATACGCAGGCGTATCTCTGTGTATATACGCAGGAGTATCTCTGTGTATATACATAGGCATGTCTCTGTGTATACAGAGGCGCATATACACAGAGGTGCGTATCTCTGTGTATATACTGAGATGTATGTATCTCTCAGTGAATATACAATGAGAGTATTTTATTTCCTATTATAAGTATTAAAGTGTTGGTGAGTGGTGGTGAACAGGTGGCTTGCAGCCTTAATGACCCTCATGTTGTCGATAAGCTTCAAACTCAATTAAGCAAGTAAGCAACCAGTCTCGCCCAGGCGTCAAGATAACAACCCTCCCAGCGTTGTTTTGAAGGGTAAACTAAACATTAGGGAACCATTACAGGTAGTAACTCATATAAGTTCTTATTTTTCAATAAACGTTGATAATAATATTAGGATAAGAAACACCCTAATGTTAAGAAAACATTAACCTTTACTCACGGATGTTATTGTATATGATAGTATTCCTATACAGGCTGCTAAGTTAGTCATTTCACCGTGGGAGTTAGTGACAGACCGGTCCTCTTGCGCGGCGGGTTTCCCCAGAGTTCAGGGAATTCGCCCGTTAGTGTCGCTCGTGGTGGTAAATAACCACCATAAAAATCTATGGCATATATAAATGCCCCGAGGTTGAAGCTAATAGACTGGCGGCAACCAACGAAACGTCAGTAACGATCAAATAAACTGCTAATGTGATGGAAGAGTCAAACTTGAGTGTAATGTAGTGATCCAGGTTTACCAGAACGATGAACAGTAAACAATCCAAGTGCTACACCTTCAAGGACAATGAGCTGTGTGTTCCAAAAAAGACAGCGGTTACCATACATATATAAATTCACACACTGCAGGGGAGCAGGGAGTGAACCTAGTAGCGACTAGCGAAGAGGCAGCAGCTATGACTCTACCCCCATGGTTTAGCGCTTCTATTTGATTATAATAATATGATTCTACCCCTGCAACTACAAATAAGTGAGTAAGAAAGAACGGAATAAAACTCTTATTTTGTACGTGACAGTTAGGAAAGCTGCACTACCTCTCTAATATCGAGTTTGAGGTAGAGCTAACAGGATACAGCATTTCTGATAGGTCAAGAAATAGGTATGGGCCAACAGGCTCGCTGCAGTGTTCCTCCTTTCTTATGTTATTATGTTCTAACAAGCACTTACATGACGCGGTGCATTGTTACAGACACCTACATGGACAGCACATGAGGACAGGCACCTACATGAACAGCACAGGGGGACAGGCACCTACATGGGGACAGCACAGGGGGACAGGCACCTACATGAACAGCACAGGGGGACAGGCACCTACATGAACAGCAAGGGGAGCCCGAGGAGCACCTACATGGGGACAGCACAGGGGGACAGGCACCTACATGAACAGCACAGGGGGACAGGCACCTACATGACACAGCACAGGGGGACAGGCGGCACCTACATGGGACAGCACAGGGGGACAGGCACCTACATGATACAGCACAGGGGGACAGGCACCTACATGAACAGCACAGGGGGACAGGCACCTACATGAACAGCACAGGGGGACAGGCACCTACATGATACAGCACAGGGGACAGCACCTACATGAACAGCACAGGGGGACAGGCACCTACATGAACAGCACAGGGGCAGGCACCTACATGACAGCACAGGGGGACAGGCACCTACATGAACAGCACAGGGGGCAGGCACCTACATGGACAGCACAGGGGACAGGCACCTACATGAACAGCACAGGGGGCAGGCGGCACCTACATGGGACAGCACATGAGGACAGGCACCTACATGATACAGCACAGGGGGACAGGCACCTACATGAACAGCACAGGGGGGCAGGCACCTACATGATACAGCACAGGGGGACAGGCACCTACATGATACAGCACAGGGGGGCAGGCATCTACATGAGACAGCACAGGGGGACAGGCACCTACATGACACAGCACAGGGGAACAGGCACCTACATGAGACAGCACAGGGACACAGCGCCCAACAACGAGGTGAGTTCAAGTTTAACCAGTGAAACATAATATAACCTCAATACTGAAACATATCAGTTAGAAAAAACCACTGACCCCATTAATATAATCTTGGTACAGTCACGAGGTGACAGTCAACGGTCACTGGAAGGATAGTAACAGGGTACCTGCAGTTACTACCACAATGATAAGCTAAGTGTCATTTGCTTGAAGATTCATCACGCCCGTAAAGAAGGAACCAAGTTTTTCCCACATCAATTGTATAACTTTAAGCTCTGAGCAAAACGTTGTCCAAATGTTTCTTCCGCAGCGTTTCGTCTTCCATCTATGTCACGTTGTACCTGGTACCTTTGATGAGTTTCGAGTTTCTTTACTCCCGGAGCCCGGCCATGGGCCAGGCTCGTCTGGTCACCCTCGCATTTCAAACCTTCAGTCCTCATGCGTCATAACTTTCTCAAAGTTTCTTGTAAGTCGTAATCATATCTCACCTTGTCTTCCTCCTCTTCTATTATCGCCAGGATAAACACCTTTACTCCAGAATCTACACGACTGCTGTGCTCTTCACACCAACTCCAAGGCTGACGGACTCATTACCTCATCTTTTGTATATAGTTTACTGTCTTCAAATTATGTCCTAGAATATGTATTGATAAAGTCACTGGAGGGAGAAACGTCTACAATAAAGATACCCAGATGTTTACACATATGTGTATATTTTCATCTTGTCGGTATTGTGTACCATTCTTGTACACCTTTACTCTCTCCTCGCAGCGCACACCCCTCACCTCTGGGTCTAGTCTGGTTGTAAATCGCTGCACCTTTGCAAGTTTCTGAACAGACTTGATGAAGCAACGTTCATCATCCAAGGACTGTCAAAGATTGCCCAGGATAACATACTGCCACGACTCACAGTGGTGCACACATGTTGCTTTCAATATCATAGGTTATATATTACCTGAGTCCTTGAAACAGCTATGTATAGTGATATACTGTTGGTGTATACATGTTGAAATACACACATTTTTTTGGTATATATACATTGAGATATATAAACGTTTTAATATATAATTGTGTATATATTCGGATTTTTAACCCGGAGAGAGTTACCACCCAGGATAACCAAGAAAGTCATGGAGGACTGTCTGGCTTATTTCCACTGTGGTCCTTTAATCTTGTCCCCCAGGACGCGACCCACACCAGTCGACTAACACCCAGATACCTACTTACTGCTAGGTTAATAGGGACAGCAGTTGTAAGGAAACATGCCCACCGTTTCCACCCATGCCGGGGATTGAACCACGTACACTCAGTATTTGAGGCGAGTACGTTGCCAACCGAGCCACGGGACACGAATATACACAATGTAAGCTGCAACTTTATTTTCTAAGTTTCAAGCTTGGAATAAAAGCTAGCTGCTACGTTTGACGATGGCGGTCATAAAAATGTGGACGCTCTTTGAAAACACTCCACTGAGCCAGGCTGAGGGAGGGGGTGGGGAGAAGGCAGGAGAGGTGGGGTAGAAGGCAGGAGAGGGATGGGGAGAAGGCAGGAGAGGGTGGGGAGAAGGCAGGAGAGGGTGGGGTAGAAGGCAGGAGAGGGTGGGGTGAAGGCAGGAGAGGGTGGGGTAGAAGGCAGGAGAGGGTGGGGTAGAAGGCAGGAGAGGGTGGGGTAGAAGGCAGGAGAGGGTGGGGTAGAAGGCAGGAGAGGGTGGGGTAGAAGGCAGGAGAGGGTGGGGTAGAAGGCAGGAGAGGGTGGGGTAGAAGGCAGGAGAGGGTGGGGTAGAAGGCAGGAGAGGGTGGGGTAGAAGGCAGGAGAGGGTGGGGTAGAAGGCAGGAGAGGGTGGGGTAGAAGGCAGGAGAGGGTGGGGTAGAAGGCAGGAGAGGGTGGGGTGATGAAGGCAGGAGAGGTGGGTAGAAGGCAGGAGAGGGTGGGGTAGAAGGCAGGGAGGGTGGGGTAGAAGGCAGGAGAGGTGGGGTAGAAGGCAGGAGAGGGTGGGGTAGGAAGGCAGGAGAGGGTGGGGTAGAAGGCAGGAGAGGGTGGGGTAGAAGGCAGGAGAGTGGTGGGGTAGAAGGCAGGAGAGGGTGGGGTAGAAGCAGGAGAGGTGGGGTGAAGGCAGGAAGGGTGGGGTAGAAGGCAGGAGAGGGTGGGTAGAAGGCAGGAGAGGGTGGGGTGAACAGGGAGGGTGGGGTAGAAGGCAGAGAGTGGGGAGAACTTAGGTGAGCTGGTGGTAAGTGCAGGAGAGGGTGGGGTAGAAGGCTTAGGTGAGCTGGTGGTAGGGCAATGACAAGAGGTACATTAGGTGAGCTGGTGGTAAGTGCATGGGAGTGTGGTAATGTAGGTGAGCTGGTGGTAAGTGGATGGGAACTTAGGTGAGCTGGTGGTAAGTGAATGGGAACTTAGGTGAGCTGGTGGTAAGTGAATGGGAACTTAGGTGAGCTGGTGGTAAGTGAATGGGAACTTAGGTGAGCTGGTGGTAAGTGAATGGGAACTTAGGTGAGCTGGTGGTAAGTGGAATGGGAACTTAGGTGAGCTGGTGGTAAGTGAATGGGAACTTAGGTGAGCTGGTGGTAAGTGAATGGGAACTTAGGTGAGCTGGTGGTAAGTGAATGGGAACTTAGGTGAGCTGGTGGTAAGTGGAATGGGAACTTAGGTGAGCTGGTGGTAAGTGGAATGAGAACTTAGGTGAGCTGGTGGTAAGTGGAATGGGAACTTAGGTGAGCTGGTGGTAAGTGGAATGGGAACTTAGGTGAGCTGGTGGTAAGTGGAATGGGAACTTAGGTGAGCTGGTGGTAAGTGGAATGGGAACTTAGGTGAGCTGGTGGTAAGTGGAATGGGAACTTAGGTGAGCTGGTGGTAAGTGCAATGGGAACTTAGGTGAGCTGGTGGTAAGTGCAATGGGAACTTAGGTGAGCTGGTGGTAAGTGCAATGGGAACTTAGGTGAGCTGGTGGTAAGTGAATGGGAACTTAGGTGAGCTGGTGGTAAGTGAAATGGGAACTTAGGTGAGCTGGTGGTAAGTGGAATGGGAACTTAGGTGAGCTGGTGGTAAGTGAAATGGGAACTTAGGTGAGCTGGTGGTAAGGAATGGAACTTAGGAGCTGGTGGAAGTGAATGGGAACTTAGGTGAGCTGGTGGTAAGTGAATAGGAACTTAGGTGAGCTGGTGGTAAGTGAATGGAACTAGGTGAGCTGGTGGTAAGGGAAGGGAACTTAGGTGACAAGTGTAAAACACAGCTACAGGAGAAGTATAGGCAATGAGCAACTTAGGGCAGCTGCAATGGAAGGGAACATTACATGATCGCTGAGCAAGTGAATGGACACTTACGGATGTATACCCTGCAATGAACACGTGATACATGAATGGAATTCAGGGACACGTGTATGATTACGAATGATCCTGCCATGAGCACACGTGATACATGAACTGATCGCTGACATCATGACACTGGATACATTACCATGATCCATGCAACATGACACGTGATACATTACCATGATCCTGCCACATGACACAGTGATACATTACAGCATGATCCTGCAAACAGACAAGTGATACATTACCATGATCCTGCCATGACACAGTGACATACATTCCGCACTCGTATACATACCAGATCCTGCCATGACACACGTGATACATTACCATGATCCTGCCATGACACGTGATACATTACCATGATCCTGCCATGACACATGATACATTACCATGATCTGCATGACACGTGATACATTACCATGATCCTGCCATGACACGTGATACATTACCATGATCCTGCCATGACACGTGTACATTACCATGATCCTGCCATGACACGTGATACATTACCATGATCCTGCCATGACACAGTGATACATTACCATGATCCTGCCATGACACGTGATACATTACCATGATCCTGCCATGACACGTGATACATTACCATGATCCTGCCATGACACGTGATACATTACAGATCCTGCCATGACACGTGATACATTACCATGATCCTGCCATGACACAGTGATACATTACATGATCCTGCCATGACACGTGATACATTACCATGATCCTGCCATGACACAGTGATACATACTCATGATCCTGCCATGACACTGATACATTACCTGATCCTGCCATGACGTATACATCCATGATCTGCCATGACACGTGATACATTACCATGATCCTGCCATGACACACGTGATACATTACCATGATCCTGCCATGACACACGTGATACATTACCATGATCCTGCCATGACACGTGATACATTACCATGATCCTGCCATGACACACGTGATACATTACCATGATCCTGCCATGACACGTGATACATTACCATGATCTGCCAGACACGTGATAATACCATATCCTCATGACACAGTGATATATTACCTGATCCCATGATCATGACATACATGGACACACGTGATACATTACCATGATCCTGCCATGATATACATGGACACACGTGATACATTACCATGATCCTGCCATGACATACATGGACACACGTGATACATTACCATGATCCTGTCATGACATACATGGACACGTGATACATTATCTTGATCCTTATCCCGTGATGGGTACACATAGACACGTATGATTCACGTGATACATTTTCCTGATCTGTAATGGGTATACATGGACACGTATGATACACGTGATACATTATAATGTTCCAGTGATGTGTACATATAGACACACATGATACATACAGGTGTCCAGCTGCTGGGCTACAAGCACTAACATCCCAATCTGTCCTCACTCTACAACGTTAATTTTCTTAAGAGGTTCCAAGCGTCAATATTTTAAGGTTTCTTGTAACTACAAATACTATTAGCTATATCTTAAGTTAGGTGAGAGTAGGTTACATGTATCTAATATAAACATCTTGTACTTGCTGCCCACAGCGGGTAATGGAGGAAGGTTGTGCCTAGAGACGTTAAATATGTTTATTTAGGTACATTAGTGTCAATACTGTGAAGAGCAGCTCATGTAGTGTATGTTTACAGTTCAACTGAACATCGTCCTTGAACCCCGAACTCGGACAAAGCTTAAACTAGACAAGAAACACTACAGAAATAAACTATCAAGAAACACAGAAGAAAGTATAATGTAAGCAGGTACTTGCAAGATATACTGTCATCTTGCACATTCTTGAGATGAAAGAGAAGACGAGTGAGTCTAGCAGTGTAAAACATTAAAGAGGCTTCCGTATCACACTTGTATGACATGTCTGCAGTACACCTGGGGTGTATGACATGCCTGCAGTACACCTGGGGTGTATGACATGCCTGCAGTACACCTGGGGTGTATGACATGCCTGCAGTACACCTGGGGTGTAAGACATGCCTGCAGTACACCTGGGGTGTAAGACATGCCTGCAGTACACCTGGGGTGTAAGACATGCCTGCAGTACACCTGGGGTGTAAGACATGCCTGCAGTACACCTGGGGTGTAAGACATGCCTGCAGTACACCTGGGGTGTATGACATGCCTGCAGTACACCTGGGGTGTAAGACATGCCTGCAGTACACCTGGGGTGTAAGACATGCCTGCAGACACCTGGGGTGTAAGACATGCCTGTCAGTACACCTGGGGTGTAAGACATGCCTGCAGTACACCTGGGGTGTAAGACATGCCTCAGTACACCTGGTGTAAGACATGCCTGCAGTACACCTGGGGTGTAAGACATGCCTGCAGTACACCTGGGGTGTAAGACATGCCTGCAGTACACCTGGGGTGTAAGACATGCCTGCAGTACACCTGGGGTGTAAGACATGCCTGCAGTACACCTGGGGTGTAGACATGCCTGCAGTACACCTGGGGTGTAAGACATGCCTGCAGTACACCTGGGGTGTAAGACATGCCTGCAGTACACCTGGGGTGTAAGACATGCCTGCAGTACACCTGGGGTGTAAGACATGCCTGCAGTACACCTGGGGTGTAAGACATGCCTGCAGTACACCTGGGGTGTAAGACATGCCTGCAGTACACCTGGGGTGTAAGACATGCCTGCAGTACACCTGGGGTGTAAGACATGCCTGCAGTACACCTGGGGTGTAAGACATGCCTGCAGTACACCTGGGGTGTAAGACATGCCTGCAGTACACCTGGGGTGTAAGACATGCCTGCAGTACACCTGGGGTGTAAGACATGCTGCACGGTGCAGCTGCAGTACACCTGGGGTGTAAGACATGCCTGCAGTACACCTGGGGTGTAAGACATGCCTGCAGTACACCTGGGGTGTAAGACATGCCTGCAGTACACCTGGGGTGTAAGACATGCCTGCAGTACACCTGGGGTGTAAGACATGCCTGCAGTACACCTGGGGTGTAAGACATGCCTGCAGTACACCTGGGGTGTAAGACATGCCTGCAGTACACCTGGGGTGTAAGACATGCCTGCAGTACACCTGGGGTGTAAGACATGCCTGCAGTACACCTGGGGTGTAAGACATGCCTGCAGTACACCTGGGGTGTAAGACATGCCTGCAGTACACCTGGGGTGTAAGACATGCCTGCAGTACACCTGGGATGCAGGGAAGAGCAGCCCACTACATTCTTCACATTACTGTGCATGTGCACAAGTACACTAATATATGTGTAGGTTATAGTAACAGTCTACAGTCTTGTGTATGTGGTTACTCTGGAATTTTCTTTACCACACCGGTCGTCTTCCATCAAGGCAGGGTGAGCAAATAAAAGTAAACATTCACCATCATTCATTCAGTAGCTGTCTTGTCAGAAGTGTGCAGACATCACAATTCAAATAAACTCTCCATACCTTAACATGCCTACCTTCCCTTGAGCGTGCAGGTACTCTACTTCTCAGATCTATACTAATTTATGCTTGCGGAGGTTGTCTTATAGCTCCTGACCCTTGTTGCATGCGTCAGGCTGTACGTTCCTTTGCAGGAAGATACAGTAGTGTGATGCATGTATATCCTTCCACGTTTACTTGAGGTTCTTCCTGGTATATTTTAGGTCCGGGTGAAATAACCTGCAAAGATGGCTCTTTTAATGGGCACATAAGTTCTCTAACTATACAGGTGATGGCGAGGTAGCGCAGCTCTGCTTGCGGCAATGGTAACCATTTTTCTTCTTAAGTAGTTACCTTTATATAAACGTAGAATTGCCTACAAAATGGTAGGTAAATGGAAACAGATGCAACTAACGTAACATTTTATTTTAGCAACGTTTCGATCTCCAGGAGCTTCCTAGAGGCTTGACAAAATTCCCGCAGAGCGAAATGTTGCATCTTACCTGGAGTTTACCTGGAGAGGTTTCGGGGGTCAACGCCCAAGCGGCTCGGTCTGACACCAGGAATCGTGATGGATCAAAGTCTGATCAACCAGGCTGTTACTGCTGGCCGCACGCAAACTGACGTACGAACCACAGCCCGGTTGGTCAGGTACTGACTTTAGGTGCCTGTCCAGTGCCTTCTTGAAGACAGCCAGGGGTGTGACTTTGTAAATGGTCCAAGTCGACCGAAACGTCGTCGTAAGCTCCTTTCTTCAATGTGCGGGTTATTTGTGTATTGTTCCAGTCACGGTATTGTGCCTTTTTTTTTATTTGTCTATTGGTAATCCCCCTTATGTATGCTGGGAGGCAGTTACCTTACCTTTGATATATCTTTGAATAGTTTCGAGAGTTTCACTACTTTGTCTGGTGCTTGCCTGGCCAACCAGGCTGTTCAACAGTCTTCGGCCCCGGACACTTATTGTGTTCTCTCAGTGTACTCGTGGCGCCTCTGCTTTTCATTGGGGAAATGTTGCTTTCATAGGGAGTGATTTTCGTGTGCAAGTTTGGTACTAATCCCTCTAGGATTTTCCAAGTGTATATTATCATGTATCTCTCTCGCTTGCGCTCCAGAGAATACAAATCAACTGACTTCAACCATTCCCAGTAATTTAGGTGCCTTATCGTACTTGTGTGTGCCGTGAAAGTTCTTTGTACACTCTCCAGGTCAGCAATTTCGCCCGCCTTGAAGGGGGCAGTTAGTGTACAGCAGTATTCCAGCCTAGCGAGAACAAGTGATTTGAAGAGAATCATCATGGGCATGGCGTCCCTAGTTTTGAAGGTTCTCATTATCCATCCTATCATTTTTCATAGCAGATGCGGTAGATATATTGTTGTGGTCTTTGAGGGCGAGATACTCTGACATTATTACTCCCAGGTCATTCACATTACTTTTTCGCTTTATTGTATGGTTAGAATTTGGCGTATACCCTGATACAGTTTTAATTTCCTCAAGTTTTCCATATCTGAGTATTTGAAATTTCTCTTCATTAAACTTCATATTATTTTGAGTGGCCCATTTGAAGATTTGGTTAATGTCCTCTTAGAATCTTGCGGTGTCTTCGATGGAGGTCACTGTCATGGCAATTCGGGTGTCATCCGCAAATTAAGACACGGACATCTCTCGTCAGATATGTGGATGAGGAATAGAATGGGAGCGAGTACTGTGGCTTGTGGAACAGAGATTTTCACAGTAGCTGCCTCAGACTTTACTCTGTTTACTATTACTCTTTGTGTTCTATTTGTCAGGAAGTCATAGATACATCTGTGTCCACTTACCTAACACTTACCTTTATATATTTATCTTGCTCTTCATAATATGCCAAAAATATGAGAAAAAGCTAGTAGTTGCTGTTTTTATTAGCATCATTAAGACTATGGGCATTTGCATAAGTCCAAATTAATTAAACAAATAATCTATACACAGTTACATAATGATAGGCTACATACACTTCGTACAGCAGAGTTCTTCACGTGTCACCAAGAGTAGCAGCAGCCAGCTACAAGCCAATATTGTAGAGGACAATAACACATTAATTAGTGGTGTAATTACTGTCGAACTTGAGCAACGAGACTGTGCAATGGTTATACAAGAAGATTTTATGAGCAGTGTATTTTACCTCCTCGTTTTACAAACTTTTTTTCCCTGTAACTTTAAAATTTAGTGGCTACTACGAAACTACTGTAATGTGGGATCCTGTCTGGAGATTTGAAGCTGGGACCTCTAGCTTTATCATTTTCTGTTTTTTTTTTTAGGGACTTATACCTACTACCGAAACTGTGCGTTGTGTTTACCTTCAATGGAATACCCTCCATGAAGAGCAGTGGTGTAATGAGTACACTAAGGAAAACTCAGTAAGTGTGAGGGGACCAAGAATTTTTAACACCCTCCCTTCATACATAAGGAGGATTACCAACAGACCCCTGGCTGTCTTCTACAGGAAACTTGATAAGTTCCTCGGGTCAGTACCTGATCAGTCCGGCTGTAGTGCATACGCTGGACTTCATGCACCCAGCGCCACAGCCTGGGTGATCAGGGTATTCACCGAGAGGCATGGTCTGGGACCAGGCAGCAAGGGCGTTGATCCCCGGAACACTCTCCAGGTAGACTTCGGGCAATACAAGGTTCGTTCCACTTACCTGCTCCCTCCCCGAAGGACGCTTCCGGGGGTCAATGCGTCCGCGGCCCGGACCCAGACCAAGCCTCCTGGAGGATCACGACCTGATCATTATCTTCGGCTGAAATCTGTTTCCCTAGTTTTCCCCTCCTCGTATCGTAAACAACCTGTCCCTTTTCACTACCAAATCTGATTTTATTTCATGGGAGTGAGACACTAAATCTGTAGCGGTCATGCAGTACCTTGGGGGATGGGAAGAAATAAAATTCGATCCGAGTAAAGGGCAGAATACTCCAATATCTTGAATCAAGAACCCTTCACTGGTGTCAAGGCACCGTCAAATTTTAGTATTTTGTATATCGTGATAAATGCTGCGATTCTCTACCTTAACTTCTATATACGTCCTCTTGTCCCTAGTCCTTGTATTGCACTAGTCTCTTCTTAACCATCCTATTAAATATTCCAGGTACTTTGTATATCATAATCGTGTTTTCCTCCCGGGTCGTTATGTACAATCCTTAAGTTTACTTTCAAGAGTACCCGTCTTAGCTCTGAGACTAGTCAGGTTGCAAACTTTTCCACATTTTTCATGTTCTAAACGTGCTTAATTAGATGGGAACTCCCAGCTGGTGCTATATATTCAAAGATGGGTGTGCTGTGTCTATTTCCAAAGACAGATGTGTGTGTGTGTTTCACCGAGTTGTACTCACCTAGTTGTGTTTGCGGGGGTTGACATTCGGTTCATGGCCACGCCTCCTAAACTATTTTGATGAACATCACTGAGCTGAGCTGCAGCTCTTGGGTTAGTCTCTTAACTTACGCTCGACTGAGAGAATTTTGTATCTTCAATACATCGTGACCTTCCACTCTTGTTAACAATTAATTTTAAAATGACAAGCCACTGAGGGCACGTACTGTATGGTTACTTAACTTCTACGTGTTCCCTCGTCAGAGAGTGAGTCCTTGCCTAGCCAGCGTCTTGTACGGTGTGGCGAGTCAAAGATGCTGACCAGCGTGTGGCCAGTGTGTCTTGTACGGTGTGGCGAGTCAAAGATGCTGACCAGCGTGTGGCCAGTGTGTCTTGTACGGTGTGGCGAGTCAAAGATACTGACCAGTGTGTGGCCAGTGTGTCTTGTACGGTGTGGCGAGTCAAAGATGCTGACCAGCGTGTGGCCAGTGTGTCTTGTACGGTGTGGCGAGTCAAAGATACTGACCAGTGTGTGGCCAGTGTGTCTTGTATGGTGTGGCGAGTCAAAGATACTGACCAGCGTGTGGCCAGTGTGTCTTGTACGGTGTGGCGAGTCAAAGATACTGACCAGTGTGTGGCCAGTGTGTCTTGTATGGTGTGGCGAGTCAAAGATACTGACCAGCGTGTGGCCAGTGTGTCTTGTACGGTGTGGCGAGTAAAAGATACTGACCAGCGTGTGGCCAGTGTGTCTTGTATGGTGTGGCGAGTCAAAGATACTGACCAGCGTGTGGCCAGTGTGTCTTGTATGGTGTGCGAGTCAAAGATACTGACCAGCGTGTGGCCAGTGTGTCTTGTACGGTGTGGCGAGTCAAAGATACTGACCAGCGTGTGGCCAGTGTGTCTTGTACGGTGTGGCGAGTCAAAGATACTGACCAGTGTGTGGCCAGTGTGTCTTGTATGGTGTGGCGAGTCAAAGATACTGACCAGCGTGTGGCCAGTGTGTCTTGTATGGTGTGGCGAGTCAAAGATACTGACCAGTGTGTGGCCAGTGTGTCTTGTATGGTGTGGCGAGTCAAAGATACTGACCAGCGTGTGGCCAGTGTGTCTTGTACGGTGTGGCGAGTAAAGATACTGACCAGCGTGTGGCCAGTGTGTCTTGTATGGTGTGGCGAGTCAAAGATACTGACCAGCGTGTGGCCAGTGTGTCTTGTATGGTGTGCGAGTCAAAGATACTGACCAGCGTGTGGCCAGTGTGTCTTGTACGGTGTGGCGAGTCAAAGATACTGACCAGCGTGTGGCCAGTGTGTCTTGTACGGTGTGGCGAGTCAAAGATACTGACCAGCGTGTGGCCAGTGTGTCTTGTACGGTGTGCGAGTCAAAGATGCTGACCAGCGTGTGGCCAGTGTGTCTTGTATGGTGTGGCGAGTCAAAGATACTGACCAGTGTGTGGCCAGTGTGTCTTGTATGGTGTGGCGAGTCAAAGATACTGACCAGTGTGTGGCCAGTGTGTCTTGTACGGTGTGGCGAGTCAAAGATACTGACCAGCGTGTGGCCAGTGTGTCTTGTAGGGTGTGCGAGTCAAAGATACTGACCAGCGTGTGGCCAGTGTGTCTTGTATGGTGTGCGAGTCAAAGATACTGACCAGCGTGTGGCCAGTGTGTCTTGTACGGTGTGGCGAGTCAAAGATACTGACCAGCGTGTGGCCAGTGTGTCTTGTACGGTGTGGCGAGTCAAAGATACTGACCAGCGTGTGGCCAGTGTGTCTTGTACGGTGTGCGAGTCAAAGATGCTGACCAGCGTGTGGCCAGTGTGTCTTGTATGGTGTGGCGAGTCAAAGATACTGACCAGTGTGTGGCCAGTGTGTCTTGTATGGTGTGGCGAGTCAAAGATACTGACCAGTGTGTGGCCAGTGTGTCTTGTACGGTGTGGCGAGTCAAAGATACTGACCAGCGTGTGGCCAGTGTGTCTTGTATGGTGTGCGAGTCAAAGATACTGACCAGCGTGTGGCCAGTGTGTCTTGTATGGTGTGCGAGTCAAAGATACTGACCAGCGTGTGGCCAGTGTGTCTTGTATGGTGTGGCGAGTCAAAGATACTGACCAGCGTGTGGCCAGTGTGTCTTGTATAGTGTGCGAGTCAAAGATACTGACCAGCGTGTGGCCAGTGTGTCTTGTACGGTGTGGCGAGTCAAAGATACTGACCAGCGTGTGGCCAGTGTGTCTTGTACGGTGTGGCGAGTCAAAGATACTGACCAGCGTGTGGCCAGCGAGTCAAAAATTCAAGCAGTGAACGTCTAACTAACCACGTTTCACTTGGCACATTGGAACTTTTTCAAGTACAAAGAAATTCATAAAAATACTACCTTATAAAGTATATACATATTAGAGGTGAGGCGAGGTCAGGTCAGTTGATGGAGAGGTTAGTGGTGATGGAGGTCAGATGTCATGAGAGGTGGTGACGGAGGTGAGATGATGTCATGAGAGGTGGTGACGGAGGTGAGATGATGTCATGAGAGGTGGTGACGAATGAGAGGGCGGGGCCGGGAGCTGTGTTAATCTTGTGTTGCTCCTTGTATGACGGTGGTCATAATGAAACACTGTCTCATTAACGGTGTTGTTTTGCTATATTTCTGATAATCTTGTGGCCAATACTTCCTTCATCCATTGCTTTAAATAATAGGCTTTAAATAATAATAATATAGTACAAAGACCCCAATAATAATAATCTTTATTTCTACAAGTATATGTACAAGGTATACAGGCCTAGCTGACATCAATGACATACTACTATACAGAAAGCCCCTTGTTATGCTGAGCATTTCAGGCAAATTAGGTCAATTTTGTCCCAGGATGCATCCCACACAAGTCGACTAACACCCAGGTACCCATTTTACTGATGGGTGAACATGGACAGAAAGTATCTTAAGGAAACATCCTAATGTTTCCACCCGTACCGGAGATCGACCCCCCGGACCTCAGCGTGTGAGCCGAGTGCGCTAACAATCGAACTACGGGGTTATCCTAGGTAATTTACACATACATATGTTACTGGATACGATAATTGTATTTGTGTACCAGTACCTAAATAAAATTACTTAATCTTGTATTGCAGTTCTTTTGGTATCAGACTTTATTTATATATTTATTTTCTCTATTTTTTTCCAGTGGGCCCCATTCCTGACGTCTACAGTGCCATTTTCCCGTTGTTATTTTTTTTTAGTATACAAGTGTTTACCTTGTTGATGGTGCAAATAAACTATTCGTATATATGCCGTGTTCTTGCACACCCATGCGTGTGTGCGTGCACACGATCGTTCGCTATTATTCTAATACTATATTCATCCCTCCACACTTGACAGTTTTGTCAATACTCACAAACGTTCGGTCATCGAAATAATGGAGGGATTTGTATGTACTTCCAGTGTGTTACAGAGTGGCCTTTTCTAAGACCTTGTCACTCCCACGTGCCCTAACTTTTATTTTTTTTAATGAATTTTTGAACGTGAGTACTGATAGTTATTGTTCCTACTTAAGAGAGATTGGGAACCACCCTCTCCCAAGCCTAAAACTACCCCAATTCACAGCTCAACTCCTCACTCTCGTTAAGAATTATTATAATCAAAGGGAAGCGCTAAACCTACTAGGGTCATACAGCGCTGCAAGGTAGGATCTCGTCGGGAAGATAGTGCTCTCTGACTTGTTGCTTGATCATGACGAACAAATCTATTGGCAAGAGGCAACGTCAGCAACTTCAAGAACCCTAAATGGGCTCTTGAACCTTCCATATGTGGGCCCCGAACGAGCCCTGGAATGCTAAACCTTCCAGATGTGGGTCCCGAACAAGCCCTGGAATGCTAAACCTTCCAGATGTGGGCCCTGAACGAGCCCTAGAATGCTAATGGGTTAATGTTAATGATAAATTCATGTTTCTATTCTCAGTGTACCTGTCTTGACTGTCAACACTCCACTAGGTGAGTACACCTCGGATATCTTCAAGGAACTAACACACATCAAACATCTTCAAGGAACTAACACACATCAAACATCTTCAAGGAACTAACACACATCAAACATCTTCAAGGAACTAACACACATCAAACATCTTCAAGGAACTAACACACATCAAACATCTTCAAGGAACTAACACACATCAAACATCTTCAAGGAACTAACACACCTTAACACACATCAAACATCTCCAAGGAACAAACACACCTTGACACACATCAAACATCTTCAAGGAACTAACACACCTTGACATCTCCAAGGAACTACCACACCTTGACATCTCCAAGGAACTACCACACCTTGACATCTCCAAGGAACTACCACACCTTGACATCTCCAAGGAACTACCACACCTTGACATCTCCAAGGAACTACCACACCTTGACATCTCTAAGGAGCTACCACACCTTGACACACATCAAACATCTCCAGGAACTACCACACTTGACATCTCAAGACTCCACACCTTGACATCTCCAAGGAACTACCACACCTTGACATCTCAGAACTACCACACCTTGACATCTCAAGGAACTACCACACTACATCTCAAGGAACTACCACACTTACTCTCAAGGACTACCCCTGAACTCAACACTCAGGACTACCACACTTGACACACTAAACTCCAAGGAACTACCACACCCTTGACATCTCAGGAACTACAACCTGACATCTCCAAGGAACTACCACACCTTGACATCTCCAAGGAACTACCACACCTTGACATCTCCAAGGAACTACACACCTTGACATCTCCAAGGAACTACCACACTGACACTCAGGAACTACACACTGACATCTCAAGGAACTACCACACCTTGACATCTCAAGGAACTACCACTCACCTTGACATCTCCAAGGAACTACCACACCTTGACATCTCCAAGGAACTACCACACCTTGACATCTCCAAGGAACTACCACACCTTGACATCTCCAAGGAACTACCACACCTTGACACACATCAAACGTCTCCAAGGAACTACCACACCCTGACACCCTCCAAGGAACTACCACACCTTGACATCTCCAAGGAACTACCACACCTTGACATCTCAGAACTACACACCTTGACATCTCCAAGGAACTACCACACCTTGACACAGATCCAAACATCTCCAAGGAACTACCACACCTTGACATCTCCAAGGAACTACCACACCTTGACACACACCAAACATCTCCAAGGAACTACCACACCTTGACACACATCAAACGTCTCCAAGGAACTACCACACCTTGACATCTCAAGACTCCCACACCTTACTCTCAAGGAACTACCACACCTTGACACACATCAAACGTCTCCAAGGAACTACCACACCTTGACACACATCAAACGTCTCCAAGGAACTACCACACCTTGACACACATCAGACATCTCCAAGGAACTACCACACCTTGACACACATTAAACGTCTCCAAGGAACTACCACACCTTGACACACATTAAACGTCTCCAAGGAACTACCACACCTTGACACACATTAAACGTCTCCAAGGAACTACCACACCTTGACACACATCAAGCGTCTCCAAGGAACTACCACACCTTGACACACATCAAACATCTCCAAGGAACTACCACACCTTGACACACATCAAATATATTTAAACCTGACCTAAACAACATAAAACAAGACGTTTGCTGAATAAGAAGATATGAGTAAAAATCTTTGTGATGAATAAGCTGACGAATTTTCCCCAATAGTAACATGTTGACTGTTTATTAATCGGAAATGTGACTGTTTCTTAAGATACTGCCTGACCAGGGTGAAAATAGGCTTGGCCAGGGTGACAGTAGGCCTGGCCAGAATGACAGTAGGCCTGGCCAGGGTGAAAATAGGCTTGGCCAGGGTGACAGTAGGCCTGGCCAGAATGACAGTAGGCCTGGCCAGAATGACAGTAGGCCTGGCCAGAATGACAGTAGGCCTGGCCAGAATGACAGTAGGCCTGGCCAGAATGACAGTAGGCCTGGCCAGAATGACAGTAGGCCTGGCCAGAATGACAGTAGGCCTGGCCAGGGTGACAGTAGGCCTGGCCAGGGTGACAGTAGGCCTGGCCAGGGTGACAGTAGGCCTGGCCAGGGTGACAGTAGGCCTGGCCAGGGTGACAGTAGGCCTGGCCAGGGTGACAGTAGGCCTGGCCAGGGTGACAGTAGGCCTGGCCAGAGTAACAGTAGACCTGGCCAGGCTGAGAGTAGGCCTGACCAGGGTAAGAGTAAGCCAGACCAGTAATAAAGCATGTCTGGGTGTACATTAGTTACTCACCCCCTTCATGTTAGCGTTGAAGCTGGTATCTCCCACCATGGTGCTGACACAGGCTCACTCTTACACTATGCACTACTCCACCCCCGGATCAATAAGACCATGCTCACTGCATCTACATAAAGTATAGGCCTCCACACAATGCTGCTGCACTTAATTGACCAAGTATATTACTGTACAGCGGTAGACACGTGTGTTTGTGTATATAAATATATAAGCTCAGTTATGCTTGTGATTCAACACTTCTGAATTACCAAGGCACTTTGTATTAATTTATTACAATTTTCTTATTCTTGGCTAGAAACGCTACTGGGTTTGGTCACGAGGATGAGTGAGCGTAGCACCCAACACTTGCAGCAAGTCTGTCAAACTGAACACATATTCCTAAGATCCTCCACTCCAGCCCGCCCAAACTCTTGTATTGCCATATGACGCACTTTTCTCATCTTAACTATCTTCATTAGCATTATTGGAACCAACAAAATGGCGTTCATACCTTTTCTAGATGCAACAGTTATCATAGAACTATGTATATGTTGGTAGTTATATCAATTAATACAAATTTAGGCCTTCTTTTTTAAACGTCGTAGGGCTGGCAGTGGTGCGCAGTGCTCAATAGGTGAGGCTCGTGAGGCTGTAGGAGACGCGCCGCCGACCTCACTACAACACTCCCACATGCTCTCTATATTACCATATGCTCTGTTATTACCACATGCTCTCTAAATTAACACATGCTCTGTTATTATTACCACAAGCTCTGTTATTATTACCACAAGCTCTGTTATTATTACCCCAAGCTGTGTTATTATTACCACAAGCTCTGTTATTATTACCACAAGCTCTGTTATTATTACCACAAGCTCTTTATATTACCACATGCTCTGTTATTATTACAACATGCTCTGTTATTACCACATCCTCTTTATATTGCCACAAGTTCTGTTATTACCACATGCTCTGTTATTATTACCACATGCTCTGTTATTATTACCACATGCTCTGTTATTATTACCACATGCTCTGTTATTACAACATGCTGTATTACCACATGCTCTGTTATTATTATAACATGTTGTGTTATTACCCCATGCTCTCTGTATTACCACATGCTCTCTCTATTACCCTATGCTCTCTCATTACTATAATTTATTACCACATACCTGGAGGTTGTTCCGGGGTCAACGCCCCTGCGGCCCGATCCATGAGCAGGCCTCGTGGTGGATCAGGGCCTGATCAACCAGGCTGTTACTGCTGGCCGCACGCAAGCCGACATACGAACCACAGCCCGGCTGGTCTGGAACTGACTGTAGGTGCTTGTCCAGCTCCCTCTTGAAGACAGCCAGGGGTCTGTTACCACATGCTCTCTTTTATTACCACATGCTCTCCCTTATTACTACATGCTCTCTAAATTACCACATGCTCTTAATATCATCACATACTCTCTTAATATTACCACATGCTCTTCTTTATTACTACATCTCTCTTATTACCACATGCTCTTGGTTTAGCGCTTCTTTTGATTATAATAATAATAATACCACATGCTCTTTTTTTATTACCACATGCTCTCCTTTATTACCACATGCTCTCTCTTATTACCACATGCTCTCTCTTATTACCACATGCTCTCTCTTATTACCACATGCTCTCTCTTATTACCACATGCTCTCTTAATATTACCACATGCTTTCTTAATATTACCATATGCTCTCTTAAGATTACCACATGCTCTCTTAATATTACCACATGCTCTCTTAATATTACCACATGCTCTCTTAATATTACCACATGCTGTCTTAATATTACCACATGCTCTCTTAAGATTACCACATACTCTCTTAATATTACCACATGCTCTCTTAATATTACCACATGCTCTCTTAATATTACCACATGCTCTCTTAATATTACCACATGCTCTCTTAATATTACCACATGCTTCCTTAATATTACCACATGATAGCCCTATAATTTGAGTAGATGGTTGTACTAGTGAAGCTGGTGGTATTACCGGTGCCAGTGTTGACGCTGTGTTGGTTTTGGGTTTTGTGCAGATCCAGAAATTGCACCGGCTGGGAACTCGGAGCACCAAAACCACTGCTAACGGAAATCTGAAATATGCAAATTCACTTCTTGTGGCATCTGTAAATACGTCACTACTGGGACTAATAACAAGGAAACCTGCATGTGCAACCATCCGAAGAAATGGTGAAATCTCAATAGACAAATGACACTCCAGGTCCTGCGAACTCTTTAGTAAGCCGAAGTTCAATAAATGAAAGCCAGTGCTTCGATTCAATAAGGGTACGAGGCATATAAAATCTCATGAACGCCAGTACGAATATGTAAACCAAAATCATACAGCCAACATGGATTTTTTTCGTGCCAGACAACAGAAAAGAATTTGGCGAGAAATGCTAAGACCGTATCACCAATTAGGATCCATCCTGGACTGGAATCAAAGCCAGTGTCAGGCTCGTCACGGCCACAGATACTAAGTCCAGCCAACAAGCCCCAGCACAGCAGGTAGAGTGTATCGTGTTTCGTGTTTGCAAACGTACAATGTCCCAAACCAAGAAAAAGCAATAAAATGGAATGTTTGCAGCTTCACGGAGACTAGCATAAGTGACTGCATAATGCAATAAGGATTCCTGGGTACAATCTATTTAGATGCGACCGAAAAAAACAGGCAATAAGGGGGAGGGCCTGTATGTTTAAGAGTTGTTCAAATGTGTTGAGTTACTGAACTCAACTAATGATGTAGTCGAAGTTCTGGCAATCAAAATTAAAAAAAAGTTGTGCTTAGTAGCTAGTAACTTAGTAGCTCAAAGAAGTTACTGTAGATCATGACTTGTCTTGACAACCTATCAAACTCGTCCCCAAATATCCTGCTGCTTGCAGATTTCAATTTGAGACCTCATAGATGGAAAAATATAACAAGGACTGTAATTGCAGAGAGTCCCTGGAGCTAGTTTGGAGACAACGTCTCGCACATAAGAATTATTAAACCTCTGTAATAAATTTGCCTTAAGCCAGCAGATCGCTCAAACGACCAGACTGGGAGGCACCCTAGACCTTATGTTACCAACAATGAGGACCTGGTCTGGGACATGATGGTATTAAAGTGTACAGTCTTAAACCACAACATAATCGAGGTTCAGTTCTGCATGCACAGTGGTCTAGGACAGAGAAGCATAATCATGAGGGTGAGCTCAAAAAAATCATTTTCAACTGAGACCAAATAAATAGTGACCTTAAAGAGATACCCTGGGAAGACAATATGGCCACCGCAGATCTAAACCACTTCCTCGGGAGAATAAGCTCACTGGTGCTTGAGGTATGCTGCAGACATGTATCTCTATGGCAAAGGAGAAGATGCAAACGAGAGAGAGAGGCGCTTCCTCCACGGCGAAGATGGCAGATATCATATCTTTTCAAAGGCAACAGACTCTAAAGCACGAAAGATTAGGGAAATGGATGGCATCGAATACAAAATAATTGCATTATATAGAGTCCAAGAGAGACAGAGGGAGCAAAGAGCCATAAATGAAATTAGAAGAAAACCCAATACTTCTTTTATGCAAATTCCAGGGAGAAAATCTCATCCAGTATAGTGCCTTTATTTAAAGATGGAATGTACACTGATGACATTGAGGAAATGAGTGAAATACTGAAGTCACAATACGACTCCGTGTTCAGTGAACCTCCTATCTGTCTGCAGATCGAAGACCCTACGAATTTTTCAGCAATGAGAATCAAAAGTTTACAATATATCCAAAATTTCTGATGTCGCCCTCTCCATAGTTAGTTTCGAAGCCATGGACAGCACGCCCATGCATTCTGCTGCAAGAGCAGACTTGTGGAACTCCATAGTCAACAAAAAATGCAAGAAACCTCTATCTCAGACCTTTAGTACCCTACGGACAAGGAGTCCAAAAACAGGTGTCATTCCATTGTCATTAAAAACCATTGATATTGTCCCACTTCACAAAGGTGGCAGTAAAGCAATTGTGAAAAAAACTATAAACCAGCAACGCTAACGTCACGTTATCGAAATCTTTGAAAGGGTCCTAAGAAGCAAGATTGCCAAGTACATGGAATAGCAACAGCTGCACAGTCGAAGACAGCATGAGTTTAGAGCAGGTCACTCATATTTTTTCACAAATTGCTAGGCTATTATGACATTGCATTGGATGTACTGGAAGACAAACTAAATGCTAATGTAGTGTACACTAATTTTGCGAAAGCCTTCGACAAGTGCGACCATGGTGTGATAGCACATAAAAGTGGGCATATGGATATTCCTTCCTAACAGAACCCAGAGAGTAGTAGTAGTAAACATAGGGAAGTCGGAGGCTGCGACAGTGAAAAGCTGTTTCTCAAGGCACAGTACTCCCCCACTTCTGTTTTTCATTCTTATATCTGAGAATGACAACGACATAATTTATTGCACTCTGGTGTCATTATGGTGAATGACACCAGAATCTCTACGAGAGTGGCGTCCGTCGAATATATCGAATACACAGTGAATTTTCAGGTGGATATAAGTCAAGTCTTCCACTGGACCTCGTACAACAATATGAAATTCAATGAGGCCAAGTTTCAGTTGCTTTCCTATGGAAGAATAGAGGAAATAGACTGAAACAGTGACCACGACAAACTCAGATCATTCAGTAGAGCGAAAGTTCCATGTTCAAGATTTGGGAGTGAATGCGAGATCACCTGTGTGTGAACACATTGTCACCATGTGAGATCACTGAAGAACACACTCTTCTCACATAATACCTAAGGGATTGTTCACACCATATTAGTCAAACATTCTTCCTAATCGTCTAACACAGATGTACATGTAGTTCAATGTAAATATACTGGTTAGTCGGAGAGATCCTCCTAACCAACCAACATTACCTTCTCTTAAATACTCTGCCGGGTACCTGATTACCATACATATGGGACAAACGTCCTCGTATTCTAATTATGTACTGCTTGGGTATATAGGGTAGTGAAGAGGCACAAAATATATCAAATATATCATATACATAAAGGAGGGAGTTTAAGAGAAACAGAAAACAATCAAAATGAGAATTAAAAGTTATAGATATTTACTAATAATTAAATGGATGAGACACATATATCTTACACTAGACAGATTTTACAGATACACAATGATAAAGTTGGGGATATCACTAGAGGACACTATGATACTTAGTTACATCATGAACACTGACACTTGGAGTTTACACACACCAGAATAAGACTGGCAATATTACACGCTGCACCATCCCAGTCCAGGACACAGTCGCTTCACTGTCTCTCACTGGCTTTAAGTTCCTACTAGCGTCAAATACAGGCGTAGCTTCCAGAGGTAAAAGTCTCATGAGAAAGGGTCTACATTTGGAATGTGTGGTTTCTCACAGGCTGGAGTTTAGCACAAACTCCGGGAAGCCAAAGCAGTTAGCACATCCGACAAGCGTAGACTCTCCCGTCTACTGCCAAAAGACACGGGGATTAATGCTTGCAGACACAAAAAGACCATTACTTCGGACACCACAACCTCCTTAAATGGAACAGAAGTCTGTTATCACACAAACAGAAACATGAGAGGGCAGCACCCATACATCACATGATGTAAGATCTTACATTAAAAAATAACTTTAACTTTCAAGACAGTAATAATACTCTTTAAGTCTCTTGCTAATTCCAGACTGGAATAGTACCTAACCTAACCAAGCTGTACAGAGACCTTTCATTGCCCGTATACACTCACTCAAACCTCTAAACTACTTGAAACATTTGAAACCCCTTCGATTGTATTCTTTGGAACGTAAGCAAGAAATGTGCATCATAATTTACATTTGGAAAATAATGAAGGGACTGGCCCCCAAACCTTCACATCAAAATCACTCTGTATGAAAACAAGAGACTTTGCAATTGGTGCAAAGTGCCTGTAATAAAACGTAAGGGTGCGACAAGCACACTAAGAGAGAACTCGATGAGTGTGAGGTCCTTGATGTCTCAAAGCCTTCTCTTTGTGTGTAAGAGAAATTACCAACAAACCTTTGGCTGTCTTCAAGATGAAAGTTCACAAATTCATCAAATAAGTTCCCAACCAGCCAGGCTCTGGTTCGGTGTTGGACTGCATACAGCCAGCAGTAACAGCCTGATTAAAAAGCCTTGATCACTTCAAGGAGAAGGGGTCCCTTGTCGTGAAGGAGCTCTCAGTCCGAGGAATTACGTCTCTTGTCTCCTTCCTCGGACTGAATTTACTTGCTCCATCTCTCTTCCTCTCCCTACCCATTCGGCCTTTGGAGATATTTCCCTCGTAAATTTCAGCTCCTAGGTTGAGGGATAAGGAATCATTGTTTGTTCCACTTCATTAAGGACCTCGGTGGTGTTGCTTGCCATGAGAACTGGATCATTTAGATGTCAGCTTCGTGTGTCCTTAGGGACGAGAGTATTCCTGAAGGCTGCCTATTAGCTCTGGGAGGTGGCGGCCAAAGGGGGTATGACTCATGGTGAGTGCCCAACCACCCCTATCTCTTGTTGGCCAAGGTGACTCAGTTGATGCTCAAAGGTGCCATCCTGGATTGCTGATTTACTGGCATGCAGGGTAGGGTAGGGAGCAGGTTCTATGAAGCATTAGCATTACATGCCATGCCGAGGGTCCTCTTGGAGACACGGGGATATACAGTCTCTCTTTGTTTCTCATCGAAGCTGCCCCTCTTCTCTCCTTTTTTCTTTCTTTTTTAGAAAAGAAAAAAAATACCTTAATCATGCCTCCTCCCAGGCCCCATCTTTCCCCGGCAGCACCTTTAACAGATACCAGTATGCCTACGGAGCTTCCTACAACCTAGTTGGTGCCTTTGGGCAATGCCTCATTGTCTGACTCTTGTGCCGGAGTTCCAGCTGACCCTTTTGATGTCTCTGACCTTCACTCGACTTTGACCATGAAAATGGCTTTTCCCACATTGATGTGTCGATTTTTTAATCAATCGCACGTCACAGGACAGATTGGCTTGATGCTTTTGTTCAAGTGACTCGACCTGTAATTGATGATACTGACACTACTCTAAGAAACACTCTGCCCAGAAACCTCTTTCCCTCCAGTCTGTATTACAACGATCCTCCTGGACAAAATTATCTTCTCTTCAACCAACTATACCTATGGATTACCTCTCTGACCATATCATGAAGCATTAGCATTACATGCCATGCCGAGGGTCCTCTTGGAGACACGGGGATATACAGTCTCTTTTTGTTTCTCATCGAGAATGGAATGTGCATTGTCTCTGTACAGAATGCTGAGCAAGCTTACAATCTTCCCCTCCTTATCTCTGTTGACGACACCCTGTCATAATATAGACTTTTTTCTCTCTAATGTGAAGGACCTAGGAGTGATAATGTCAGAGGATCTCACTTTCAAAGATCACAACAATATATCGACCACAGCTCTTATTAAAATAACAAGATGGATAATGAGAACCTTCAGAACTAGGGATGCCAAGCCCATGATGATTCTCTTCAAATTGCTTGTTCTCTCTAGGCTGGAATATTGCTGTACACTAATGGCCCTTTCAAGGCAGGCGAAATTGCAGACCTGGAGAATATACGTAGAACTTTCATGGCATGTATAAGTTCGATAAAGCACCTAAATTACTGGAAATGATTGAAGTACCTTGATTTGTACTCCATGGAGTGCAGGCGAGAAAGGTACATGATAATATACACTTGGAAAATCCTAGAGGGACTAGTCTCAAATCTACACACGAAAATCACTCCCCATGAAAGCAAAAGACTAAGCAGGCGATTAAACATCCCCCCAATGAAAAGCAGGGGCACTACGAGTACACTAAGAGAAAACACAATAAGTGTCAGGGGCCCAAGATTGTTCAACTGTCTCCCAGCATACATAAGGGGGATTACCAATAGATCCCTGGCTGTCTTCAAGAAGGCACTGGACAGGAACCTAAAGTCAGTACCTGACCAGCCGGGCTGTGGTTCGTACGTCATTTGCGTGCAGCCAGCAGTTTTTTTGACCTGAATTTGTAATTAGGAACCAATGTTAATATCCCCTGCTGAAGAATTGGGACAGGAAATTTGCGGGACCTCAAGAATTACGTGTGGATGGCGGAAAAATAGAGGACTTCAACGAATCCTTCCCAACAACACACCTTAGCTAAGTGATGCTTACCTATTATGTACAGTAGTTTTTGCGTTGACCATCGTGAATCCTTAGGTGGTAGGGTAATGTTAGGGTGTGTTCCATCAGCATTAAGTGTCTTCCAGTAATTAAATGGTAAGCGTTAATACCAATTATGTTTTATGTACCCAGCAAGCCTAATCCTATACAGTCCACAACTTTAATTTACCATAGTACAGTAGTTGATTTTAATATTATAATTATCAATTTAATGTCAGGTCTAGCTTTTTGTGAGAGCGGTAGGGAGTGGGCAACGAGGGAGTTACAATTCAGCAACCTGCTGTGACCACTTACCTCACCCAAATTACAAGCTTACTCTCAATACTGACAAGACCTACTTCATACAGTTTGGAAGCAAAGCCACAAATGTTCCACTTAACATAACGCTCAATGGTACACCCATCACAAGACTCGCAGAGGGAAAATTCCTAGGAATCCACCTTGACAGTAGCCTTAAATTCCAAACACACATACAACAAATTTCCAAGAAAATCTCGAAGACAGTAGGCATATTATCAAAGATACGCTATTATGTACCACAATCAGCTCTCCTTGCACTATATCATTCACTTATCTACACGTATCTCACCTATGGAATCTATGCATGGGGATCAACAACATTAAATCACCTTAGACCACTCATAACACAACAAAAGGCCGCAGTCAGAATGATAAATATTAAGTTAACCTTGTCCGAAAATCAATTCAAGACTCTTCTCAAAAATCACCTACTCACCCTATACTAAATACTCATACTGTAACAAACTTTCAAACCCAATGTTATTTTACTTAAGATAATCTCAATATTATATGTCATCCTCCTTAGCACTTGTTGCAATTACATATCATCATATTGTCATTTAAAATATTATAGTATCATCATTTTGTTAATTTAATTAAAATATATAACTAGAAACTCAATAAAAAATTTCTAGTATTTTTTTCTAGTATTGTTATTATTGTTATTATACTAGTATAACATCAACATATTGTAACTTGAATTAAAATATACAACAGTTTGAAACTCAAACCACAAAATTTCTCTTAAAATAACCTCAATGGTATTAAAATCAATGGAAAATTTAAAATTACAGAGCCTAAATTAAACTCAATCCAAAATTTCAAGAAAACTCTGAGAATAAATCTTAAGAATAAGCTGCTAATGCCTCATCCCGGTCTCCTTGCACTATACATTTTATAATTGTAACTACCTAATAACTATGCATGGATCATGCATCTAAATCATTAAATATTTAAAATTAAATAAAAGTAAATAACAAATTCTCACTCTAGACAGCATACTCCACCAATATTCAAAAGTCTAAAACTACTCACCGTAAAGAACATTCATACTTACTCTTGTGCCTACTACATATATACATGTAAAACTTTACACTCTAATATAAACCCTCCGCTCAAAATTCTCCTCACCAACTTTAATAGAACCCATGACCACAACACAAGACACAGATCACTTTTGATATACCCCGTGTTCATATCAACCTATGTAAAAATTCTATGCACATAAAGGGCCCCAGAATCTGGAATTCATTACCAGTAAATATTAAGATAATCTTGTCTGAAAATCAATTTAAGACTCAACTCAAAAACCACCTACTCACACAAAACTAAATGATCATACTATAAACTACTTTGAAAAATGCTCATTATTACTTTCCTATACGATAATCTCAATTTTTAATATGTTACTATTATGTTACCCCCTACTCAATCAAAACTAAATACTCATATTATAAGTTAATGTCAAAAATGCTCAATGTCATTTTCCTTAAGATAATCTCAATTCCATATTACCATTCGAGAATCTAAACACCTGTAACAATCTAATATCATCATATATTTTAAACAGTAAAATTTCATCATATTGTAATTTTGAAAACAATTTTTAACTAGAATAAACTCAATAAATTTCTCTAATATTAAGTACATAGTCTTTAAGTTACTAGATTAAGCTGCCCCAAATGCCATGGCATGTCAGTGGCTCTCCTTGCACTCAATTTACATTGTAACTACCAATACCTATGTAATCTGCAATCTGCAATGAAATAAATTTACTTTACTTTATAATTCAGGTAATGCCCTGTAAGCCTCCTGCAGGTGATTTGCTCACCTAATAATAATAATTTTCACAGTATCGGCATCAGTGAAAAAGTGGCCAGTACCAGCCAATACTTTTAAAATATTAATACAGTATCACACATGCTGAAAAATAGTGAAATTAACACTAGCTCACAATTGAGTCACACACACAAACATACAAGACGTTCAGTGGGAGGGAGAATTGGCAGGAAAACCAGTAAAAGAAATGATGGAATATGTGACAACCAAATGCAAAGAGGCAGAGGAGAGGTTTGTCCCCAAGGGAAACAGAAGTAATGGGAAGACCAAAACGAGTCCTTGGTTCACCCAAAGGTTTAGGGAGGCAAAAACTAAGTGCACTAGAGAATGGAAAAAGTACAGAAGATAAAGGACCCAGGAAAATAAAGAGATTAGCCGAAGAGCAAGAAACGAATATGCACAGGTAAGAAGGGAGGCTCAGCGACAATATGAAAATGATATAGCATCAAAAGTAAAGTCTGACCCGAAGCTGTTGTATAGCCACATCAGGAGGAAAACAACAGTGAAGGACCAGGTAATCAGGCTGAGGAAGGAAGGTGGGGAGTTCACAAGAAACGACCAAGAGTTATGTGAGGATCTCAACATGAGATTTAAAGAAGTCTTAACAGAGGAGACAGGAAGGACTCCAGGAATTCAGAATAGGGAGGTATACCAACAAGTGCTGGATGAAATACACACAACCGAGGAGGAAGTGAAGAAGCTGCTATGTGAACTCGATACCTCAAAAGCGGTGGGACCTGACAACATTTCTCCGTGGGTCCTTAGAGAGGGAGCAGAGATGTTAAGTGTGCCACTAACAAAAATCTTCAACACATCCATTGAAACTGGGCAACTACCTGAGGCGTGGAAGATGGCAAATGTAGTCCCAATTTTTAAGAAAGGAGACAAACATGAGGCATTAAATTACAGACCTGTGTCACTGACGTGTATAGTATGCAAAGTCATGGAGAAGATCATCAGGAGGAGAGTGGTGGAGCACCTAGAAAGATAAGCTTATAAACGACAACCATCACGGTTTCAGGGTAGGAAAATTTTGTGTCACAAACCTACTGGAGTTTTATGACAAGGTAACAGAAGTAAGACACGAGAGAGAGGGGTGGATAGACTGCATTTTCTTGGACTGCAAGAAGTCGTTCGACACAGTTCCTCACAAGAGGTTAATGCAAAAGCTAGATCAGGCACACGTAACAGGAAAGGCACTGCAATGGCTCAGAGAATATCTGACAGGGAGGCAACAACGAGTCATGATACATGAAAGAAGTAACCTAACCATGGACGACCCAATCCATGAACCTACTACCCCTGGGCCCCTTCCTGATACCACACCCAGTTCTGACCCTACCTCATTAATGGACCACTCTTCGGACACTTCCAATACCCCTGTACCTCTTGCTGGTGCCGGTTCGTCACCTGCTTCAGGTACCGGGGTTCCGACTGGCCCTTTTGATACGTTTGACCTCCACTCTTCTCTAACCTTGCTTCCGGCTTCACCCTCTATGGTGCTGCCATTTTCGGGTTGCTCGCCCATCCCACGTCGGACCAACTCTGGTCCCACATCTAAACGACCAAGACCCTTACATGATGATACTGCATTACCTCATTCTCATTCAGCTCAAAAACGACCAGCACATCACTCACTCCCCTTAAACACTTTGTTTCACACTACACAATGGACTTAAGTTTTTTACTCTGAGACCAACTTCTACTAACTATCTTTCCAATCATAGTATTGCTAAGGCCCTCCTACGCCATGTGGGAAAAGATATCGCCTTTCACGCCCTCAAAAGTGGCACACGCATCGTTACGGTCCAGAATGCTGACCAAGCTCGTGATCTTTCTCGCCTTGGGTCCATAGATGCTGCTCCTGTCACTATTGAAAAACATCATTCTCTAAACTCTTGTAGTGGCACTGTTGTTCTACCCCATACCATTGTCCAACAGAATTTTCAAACCTGTGGTCATGACATTCTGGAGCAGCTTGAGCTCCAGGACCTTCCTATACTCAAAGTTGACACTTTTGTCCTCCCTGCCCACCGGCGATGACGATATCCTTGCAATATTGCTAGCTTAACATTCGACTGCATGACCTTCCACCCTCGGTCTACATTGCAGATCACCGTTTACAAGTTTGAAAGGTGACCCCTACACCGCAACAGTGTAGAAACTGCTGACGTTTTGGTCATCCAGCAAAATATTGCAGGTCCATGGCCGAATGCCCAGTCTGTGGTGCCGACAACGATGCCAGTCCTTCTTGTAATCTACCTTCCTCTTGCCTTAACTGTCGTGACGCACATCCATCTTACTCTCGCCATTGTCAGGTTTACCTAAATGAGCGGGAAATCTGTTGTCTCTAAGAGGTGGAAGGCTTCTCATATGCTATGGCCATCTCTCATCTATGTCTTCAAGGGAGCCTTCCCCGTATTTCCTATTCTCACATTGCTAAACGTCCCCCCCACTTCTGGGGTCCCAACTCCCGCGGCTTCCTCTGTGGTCGCCCCATCCTCAGTCACCCCTGTCTCAAATTATTTTGCTGTTCTTGGCTCCGAGGTCCCTACCTCGGCATTCCATACTGTTCTCACCCCTTCCTCTACTCACTCGCACAGTTCTGTGTCTACACGCCCTCATCCAACACCTAATCCTCACTGCCCCTCTTATTCTCATAAGTCCAGCAAAAAATCTCCATTGCCAGGTTCTTCACCTCCGACCAGTTCTGTAATGTGTGTGGAGGTTCATCCTCCTCCTCGTTCAATACCTTCATCCCCTGTCCCCTCCCAAGTTTCTTCCTTGACTGCCCCCCAGGTTGCTTCCACTCCTGTCCACTATCAAGCCCCTTTGACAGTTTCCTCTTCCTTCTCCTCGCCCTCTACTTTAGTACAGTCTATAGTCTCCCCGATTGTTGCTCACCCTCCTCCTTCTTCCATCTCTAATGTGGTCCCACATCCTGCATCTTTGTCTTCCGAAATGCTGGAAGCTATCGCAGCATAGCTACACCCCTCCGTCTACACCCCTCCTTCCTTCACAGTGTCCCACTCCTTCTTTGCTTACAAGTCTTCTGCTGCCTCCACACATGGACTTTTCTAACTCTAATCCATAGATACCTCTAACTTCGACTTGTATCTTTCTCTTCATAAATCGTGGCTTATTTGCAGTGGAATATCCGGGGTAACCGAAGTGAGCTTCAGGTGTTGCTCTTCCAGTTTTTCCCTGTTGGGGTCTGTTTGCAAGAACCCAAATTACAATCCGCTGTTATCCGTCCCTTTTTGGGCTATGATTTGTTATGTTCATTCTTCTCTACATTACACTGCAGCCCGTATCCACTTGAATAAGTGGTATACACTCCGTTCTTTATATCTCTGCCCTTCTCGGGCATTGTCTATCCCAGATGTTGATTTTCTGGTTTCTTCCTTGCCACCACGCCTTCTGTTACTTGGCGATTTTAACGCACACTATTTTCTCTGAGGTGGGAAGGGGGTCGCACTGTGACTCCCGTGGCGTTCAGTTGGAGGTATTTCTTGCTTCTCTCCTCCTCCATGTTTTAAATACGGGTACTCCCACTCATTTTGATCCTCGAACTCATTCTTTCTCTTGCATCAATCTCTCCATCTGTTCTTCCTCAACTGTCCTTGACTTCACCTTGTCTGTCCTCCTGGACTTACATGACAGTGATCATTTTCCAATCATCCTCATATCCCCTTTGTATTCTCCACCTCCTCGTAGCCCACGCTGGCACATTGACCGGCGAAATGGGACCTTTACGCACATCTTACTGCCTTTCATGAGGCTCCTTCCTCGTCCTCCATTGATGAGGTTTTACATCTCTTCTCATCCTCCATCTTAACTGCAGCTTCACATTCTATCCCCTAAACCTCGGGCAAGCATTCTCAGAAGTGCGTGCCTTGGTGGTCTGCTTGTGCTCGGGCAGTACGTTTGAAACACGCTACATGGGGCAGGTACCGATATAACAGAACCACAGAGAGACTCCTTGATTTTAAGCAGAGGAGAGCAATTGCTCATGTCATACACGATGCTAAACGCACTTGCTGGCAGGATTACGTTTCCACCGTCACTTCGGCTTCCTCGATGAGTGCAGTCTGGAAGAAAGTGCAGAAATTGAGTGGTAAATTCTCCCCCGACCCGGCTCCTGTTCTTCGGGTTACCGGTGTCGATATAGCACACCCTCTTGCCGTTGCCACTGAAATTTGGTAATCATCTGGTCCACATTTCTCAGGGGCTCCATCTATATCTTTATTTACTACAAGTACATGTACATGGTATACAGGCCTAGCTGACATCAGTGACATACTACTATATAGAAAGTCCCTTGATATGCTGAGCATTTCGGGCAGATTAGGTCAGTGTCCTAGGATGCGACTCACATCAGTCGACTAACACCCAGGTACCCATTTTACTGATGGGGAACATAGACAACAGGTGTAAATAAACACGCCCAATGTTTCTGCCCTGGCTGGGAATCGAACCCAGGCCCTCGCCGTGTGAAGCGAGAGCTTTAGCCACCAGACCACCAGGGGCGTTCCTTTCTTCTAAGTCTGCCAGCGAGTTAAAGCCCTTAGATTTTTTTTCTCTCAGAGAAGAATCTTATAATGTGCCTTTTACCCTTCAAGAACTGGAGGCAACACTCTCCTCTTGCCGATCATCGGCAGCTGAGCCAGACGGCATACATATTCGTATGCTACAGCATTTACATCAGTCTGCACTTGCTGTCCTCTTACGACTCTTTAATCTTATATGGTCGCAAGGAGTTCTTCCCCAGCTGTGGAAGTCTGCTATTGTTCTCCCTTTTCACAAACCGGGTACTACGGGACATGATACCTCCCACTACCGTCCCATCACTCTTACCAGTGCAGTTTGCAAGGTGATGGAATGGCTAGTTAATAGACGTTTGATGTGGTATTTAGAGACGCACAGTAGTCTCTCCACTAGTCAATATGGCTTTCGTAAGGGCCGTTCTGCCATTGACCCCTTACTGCGCTTGGATATATTCGTAATGCCTTTGCTAATAACCACTCAGTTATCGCCATCTTTTTTGAACTTGAGAAGGCTTATGACACAACTTGGAGGTATATCATCTTGGCCCAGGCCCACTCATTAGGCCTCCGTGGCAATCTACCATTTTTCCTTAAGGCCTTCTTAACTGAAAGGCATTTCTGTGTCCGGGTTAATAATGTGCTTTCCCGGAGTTTGTCGAAGCTGAAGGTGTCCCCAGGGATGTATTCAGAACACAACACTCTTTCTCCTTGCCATAAATAATCTGGCATCTGTTCTCCCATCCAATATTTGGTCATCACTTTATGTTGATGACTTTGCTATAGCTTGTGCGGGTGCTGACTGTCACCTCATTGCAGTTTCCCTCCAGCATGCCATCAACTGGGTTTCCGATTGGGCCAATACTCACGGGTTTAAATTTTCTAGTGGCAAAACTCGTCAAATTATGTTTACTAGACGTTCAGTGGTCTCTGATCATCCATTGTACCTATATGGCTCACGTATCCCAGAACGTGATACAGTCAGGTTTCTCGGCCTCCTGTTTGACCATCGATTGTCCTGGAAACCTCACATTACCTCTCTGAAGGCGACTTGTCATAGCTGGCTGAACCTCCTTAAAACCCTAGCACATCTTTCATGGGGGCTGATCGTAGAACTCTCCTTCGCCTGCATTCAGCCCTAATTTTATCGAAACTCGATTATGGTGACCAGATATATTCGGCGGCCTTCCCTGCTACTCTTTCCAGCCTTAATCCCATCCATCACCAGGGATTGCGTTTATGCCTTGGTGCTTTTCGTTCTTCCCCGGTTGAGAGCCTCTATGTAGAAGTGAACCTTCCATCCTTGTCCGATCGTCGTGATGCACATTGCCTTCACTATTATGTTCGCTCTCATGACCTCTGCAATCCTTCCATGTATAGGATTGTCACAGATGTTAGTAGACGCTCTTTATTTGTTCGTCGACCCTGTTTACTTCGTCCCTTTTCTCTTCGTCTACATTCGCTATTATCTTCCCTTCAGCTACCACCTTTCTATGTTCATGTGGCATCTCCCTTTCCCCTACCCCCTTGGGAAGTTCCTGCTGTCCATGTCTGTTCTTTTCCTCTGCCTTGCGCAAAAGCTCAACTAGTACTTACGGTGGCTTCTCGCTCTCTTTTTATAGACCATTTCCGTTCTCATTCCCATGGCATCGCAGTGTACACCGATGGTTCATCAGACGGCGTCGGATTTGCAGCAGTGTTTCCGGACAGTGTTGTGCGAGGGCATCCATTATCCTCGGCTAGCATATTTACGGCTGAATTGTATGCCATTCTTGTGGCACTTATCCGTATTGCATCTATGCCTGTGTCACCATTTGTGGTCGTTTCAGAATCTCAGCATGGTTTGACAAAAAGGCATTCTTGCCTTACGAATTCACTGACCTTTTTCACTAAGGTTTCTGAGGCAGTAGACCAAGATACCAAGAATACATGCATTGTGGAAACTTTTTTGAGTCGCTCAAGTTCCACAGGGTAAGTGAGCCGTATGGAGCCTTAAACATACCACGGATAGGTCCTCGGAGTTTATGAACCCACACACCCACCCAAACAAACACAGTAGTTGGCGAAGGTAGGAAGAGTGCACATATTAATTGATAGATTTACTCTCCTAGGAAGGTCTAGGTAAGTTTGTACAGTTAGTAACTAATAGTAGGATTATTGAGGCAACTTTAGATATTAATAATGTAGTTCTAGCACCTTAACATAGGTAGATTTAAGCCTTAATAGGAACATTAGGTTATGTTAGCTAAGGATAACTGGCAGCTCCACACTTGAATCTAAGCGGGAGAGAGATGCTAGTTCCTTCTTCTTGAACTGGACGTCGTGGTGATAACAAGGTACTAAGAGCTAGAGCTCGGTGCCCTACGTGTCTTCAAAATACTTGCCTGGGAACCAAGAATCACAGAGGCTTCCCGACGTACTGTGGATATTCGTCTCTGGCCCAGGCCCCCACTGTAAAACAATTCCTTGCGCTTCTCTTAGTATAGCTGGCCGGCGATATTCGGAGTAAGGTGGGGTTATTTGAGCTGTGGGTTATAAGCGGGCGAACACCCACTATAAGGTAATAATTGTGGGCAATCCCCCTTAAGTATTAATCAAGAAGCTAGTGTCACTTACTGCATATATAGCTTAGGGGATATCCTTTGAAACCAAGGAACTCTGAGATGCAGGCAGGACACTAATATCACTTGAATTCTTGCAGATTAAGGTCCTTCCCTACACATGGTGTTTGGAGGGGGTTATAGCTTAGGGAGATTGGAAGACTAGGAGACATTTCTACTCCATCAAGTAAGTTAAACCCTTTTTTAGTCTTGCATGTAGGTGGGAAATTCTTTCAGCTGCAGTCAGTTAGAAATTCTGTCCCATAAACCACTTGTAAGTCTGAGAGGAGTGTCTCAGAGTGTCGGTGTCAACAGTGCTTGCCAGGGGGCAGCTTACAAGGAGGCAGTCCAAGACAAATTTCTACACACATGAACTAATTAAGTAACGGCACATGGAATTTGTATCTCCTGGGTCGAGGCATATCGGTCAGCCATGGGAACTTATTGTGAATGGTGGGCCACAGGGGTCAGTGTGGGACCCTTGTTCATGGTCTGCATAAACTACATTGAAGAGGGAATAAATAGTAATATATCTGGAGTTAACTCGGAGGGGGTTCCTGGGGTCAACGCTCCTGTGGCCCGGTCTGTGACCAGGCCTCATGGTGGATCAGGGCCTGATCAACCAGGCTGTTACTGTTGTCTGCACGCAAACTGATGTACGAACCGCAGCCCGGCTGGTCAGGTACTGACTTTAGGTGCCTGTCCAGTGCATGCTTGAAGACAACCAGGAGACTAATGGTAATCATGCTGGGAGGCAGTTGAACAGTCTTGGGCCCCTGACACTTATTGTGTTGTCTCTTATCGTGCTAGTGGCACCCCTGCTTTTCATTGGGAGGATGTTGCATCGTCTGCCGAGTCTTTTGCTTTCATAGGGAGTGATTTTTGTGTGCAAGTTTGGTACTAATCCCTCTAGGATTTTCCAAGTGTATATGATCATGTATCTCTCCCGCCTGCGTTCTAGGGAGTACAGGTTGAGGAACTTCAAGCATTCCCAGTAATTTAGGTGTTTTATCGCAGTTATGCTGATGACATTAAAGCGCCATAAAAATCTGATATAGACACTAGAAAGCTACAGGATGATTTGGATAGGTTGATATTGTGGTCAGAGAAGTGGCAGTTGCAGTTCTGATCAGACAAGCATAAGGGGGCGCCACTGGCCCTCACACTGACACTTCAGTTATCAGGTGGCATGACTGGCACTTACACTGACACTTTAGTTCACCAGGTGGTGCCAATGGACCCTTACATTAACACTTCAGTTCACCAGGTTGCACTACTGCCCCCTTACACTGAAACTTCAGTTCATCAGGTGGCACCACTGACCCTCACAATGACACTTCAGTTCACCAGGTGGCACCACTGGCCCACACACTGACAATTCAGTTCAGGTGGCACCACTGGCCCTCACAATGACACTTCAGTTCACCAGGTGGCACCACTGGCCCACACACTGACAATTCAGTTCACCAGGTGGCACCACTGGCCTACACATTGACAATTCAGTTCACCAGGTGGCACCACTGGCCCTCACACTGACTTTTTTGGTTCTCTACACATACCTGGAGTCTACCTGGAGAGAATTCCAGGGGTCAACGCCCCCGCGGCCCGGTCTGTGACCAGGCCTCCTGTTGGACCAGAGCCTGATCAACCAGGCTGTTACTGCTGGCCGCACGCAGTCCAACGTACGAACCACAGCCCGGCTGATCAGGTACCGACTTGAGGTGCCTGTCCAGTGCCTGCTTGAAGACAGCCAGGGGTTTGTTGGTAATCCCCCTGATGTATGCTGGGAGGCAGTTGAACAATCTTGGGCCCCTGACACTTATGCTGCTATGTATGATAATCTATGTAAATGCATTTTGTGTATACCTGAATGAACTTACTTACCAGGTGGCATCACTGGCCCTCACACTGACACCAGTTCACCAGGTGGCACCACTGGCCCTCACACTGTCTGACTTTTTTTGGTTCTCTACACATATGCTGCTATGTATGATAATCTATGTAAATGTATTTGTGTATACCTGAATGAACTTACTTACCAGGTGGCACCACTAGCCCACACACACTGATACTTCAGTTCACCAGGTGGCACCACTGGCTCTCACAGTGACACTTCTTACTAATATTTACTCTGGAGTTTGAAACGTAAACAATAATTAGCGCACATGGTGCAAGGTGCTGTGGTTAACACAGTTCTGGCAAACAGTTAAACAACCGCACAATATAACAGTGTATGGAACATCTGATCAGCAGTAGCAGCAGCGAGAGAAGCACCGAGAGTGTTCCAGTGGAACACCAACAGTGGACCAACGGTGACAACAGAGATTACTCAAATAAGGCAACGGGAGTAACAACAGACATCAGTGAAGCAGTGAGTAACAACAGTACATGCAGTCAGTGGAGGAGGAGAAATTTCTGAGTGCACGTAGTCCGGAGAGGGTGACTGATTGACCAGGTGGTGACTGACCAGGTGGTAGATCCTACACCTGTCCAGGCGGTGACTGAGTGACCAGGTGGTAGCTCCTACATTAGAATGAAGGAACACTGCAGTAAGCCCATTCTAGGCAGGTTAACTCGCATCCGCCCACACCCACACATGTTCCCGTCCATCCTGTATTTAAAGCTACTCAAAGTTCTTGCCTCAATGATGCTACCTGGGAGTTTGTTTCAATCATTTACAACTCTGTTGCCAAATTAATACTTCCCAATATCCTTTCTAAATCTAAATTTCTCCAACTTAAACCCAATTGAAATAAGTCACTTTAAATTTTTGGGTTATCCTAGGTAATTTACACATGTTACTATGTATGATAAGTGTACTTATGTGTACCCTGTACTTTAAACTTACTTATGTACTTATATATGTGAGTCCTATCTTGGTTAGATATTTTCAACATACGTGTATGTATTTATATCCTCTTTATTTATTCCTGTTTTCCATATGTGCACCTGAATTGTATTTCCCCTAATTCTGTGCCTTTCCCCCCAAAAAAAGCAATTTCAATGCCTTTGGCTTAATTTTGAAAGAAAGATTTCTAATATATGTAATTAGTTTTGTCATCCTTCTCTGTATACTTTTGAGTGCATTTATATTCATCCATCTTTTGAAGATGGCTTCAAAATGCCTCTACAATTATTGATTCCATCAACTTTCCCATATTTGAGGCTAGGCTGATTAGAAGCAATATATTACAATACATACATTCTTTTTCGGGCCACTCTGCCTTGGTGGGAATCGGCCGATGTGTTAATAAAAAAAAAACATTCATTTTCTCTTACCTTAAATTCTGGTTGCTGGGGCATATTGATGGTCTTGAAGGAGTGGATAGGGATGGTTTAGCCCTACTGGGCTGAGGTGGATGGCTGAGGTTTTTGCACTGATGTCAGTGCTGACTTGCCATTAGATCATGTTTGTACCGGAGTAAACAAATAATCTGTAATGCACCATGCTGAACTTTATATAGCTGACAGTAAGACATAATTAGTTGCTCCAGCTTCTGCCTCAGAGCAACATTTCTAGATATGTCAGGGTCTGCAATTTTACCAACAATATGGAACTGCTCATGTAATTGTTAGTGTTAATGGTTTATCTCCAGGTTTTTTTTTTTATTATCCTCTTCTGTTGTCTGCCTCCCTTCTGCCAGGGAATTGAGTGCTCCAGTATTTCCTCTGCGGTTCTTTCATCACCTAAGAGTTTAATCATGTTTTCGTGCTCTGTATCTTCAAAACCCTTACCTGGCAAGTTTCTTGCCAGATCAACAGTTTCCTGTACCTGACTACTGAGGTAAAAAACTGTGAAATTATTCACCACATTAGGCCATAGTTTTCTCCAGCTTGTATTCTTTATTGATTGGTCACTTCATCCCATGCAATTTTGACATAGGTTAGAAAAGTTTATTTAGGTACATGTGCACATACAGTTGCACAAATTATCATACATAGTAACGTGTGTGTAAATTACCTAGGATAACCCAAAAAGTAACTTATCTCCAACATCTAGGTTGGCATCCATTACTGTAAGGAGTGTCTGCACCATCCTGCATGTTTGGTTCCATTTAAATGTTCTAATAATTCCTCGATCTTGTGGTTTGTATCAGAAATGTCAAACATATTGGTAAAAAAAAAAACTTGACATGTGGGTCCACATCCTGCAAGGGGTCATTCAGGATGACTACACGAATTATCAAGGGTGA